>JBAMHZ010000017.1:5706642-5733640 GCA_037177395.1 Alpinia galanga | reverse complement strand
GCATTTATAAAGTAAGAGAAGAGTGCATTTGACTCATTAACTTATTGTATAGATGTATGTTTCGAAGAATTCAGAATACACTTCGTTTTCCTCTTTCCTTTTGCAGTAATTATGTTACTAATTAGTCCTACTCTTTGTATGAGAGTAAATCAAAATTTATGTTAATTTTCTTTGGTCAAGTTAAATGCAATTCTATGTCTGTTAAAGCTGGATTTGGAATTGTGACTTGATTATGCTATGTACTTTAATATGTGACTTGAATTGCAATGTTGCTGCAGTCTGTTTTCAGTCTGCAATTTACTTATGTCGTTCCATGTCACTGCAGAATTTCCACAAGCAAGGAGTGATTCACCGAGACCTCAGACCTGAGAATTTCTTGTTTGGAAACAAAAAGGAAAATGCCCCTTTAAAAGCAATTGATTTCCGGTTATCTATATTTTTTAGACCAGGTAATTTACAGTTTGAAATGATGACTTTTGATACCATCTTGGCTTCCAGTTCTAAATTTAAATATCATTAAACTCCTGAGCTACAACTAATTCATTTTCCAGAGTAGTAAATAAATGATCATTTACTCATCCCTATTATATTAGTAAGCTAATTATTCTTATTATCTTTTTGTTGGAAAGGTGAACGATTCACCGAGATAGTTGGCAGTCCTTACTACATGGCCCCGGAGGTCTTAAAACAAAATTATGGCCCAGAAATTGATATCTGGAGTGCAGGAGTGATGCTTTACATTTTACTTTGTGGTGTACTACCGTTTTGGGCAGGTAGATTTTGTTAGTGGAACACTGTACTTCTTAGTTTGGTGCTATTTGTGCTAGATGCTTCAGTTTATTATTATTGTTATTGTTTTTATTGATGAATTCTACTCAACCTCTAAGAATTTCCATGAAGCATCTCTTACTTTAATGTATAATGATTGTATAGAAACGGAACAAGGCATTGAAAAGGCAATCATTAGCGGTGTCATTGATTTTAAAAGAGAACCATGGCCAAAGGTTTCTGATAATGCTAAAGACCTTGTGAAGCAGATGCTTGACCCAAATCCTAAGACACGTTTGACAGCTCAACAAGTGCTCGGTGAGTCTTAATTTCCAATCTGTTGTTATGTCTTGTGACTAGTTGCAAGTGGAATTCATGCTCTAATAAATCAAATATTATGCATTTTTAAAAACACAAAATAATACTTTTGAAAGCTAATATTTCCTTGTGCTTCC
Source organism: Alpinia galanga (assembly GCA_037177395.1). Classification (NCBI taxonomy): domain Eukaryota; kingdom Viridiplantae; phylum Streptophyta; class Magnoliopsida; order Zingiberales; family Zingiberaceae; genus Alpinia; species Alpinia galanga. The sequence continues at coordinate 5,732,417 of JBAMHZ010000017.1, read as the reverse complement.
AAGTAAAATTATTTTGTTCTGGTTTTCAGAAAACCAAGAGTTCTGTTAGTCCTATGATTTAGTTGTCCTTTTCTCAAGCATGTTGTGCAAATTGATTCTCTGTTCCTCCTGAACAGTGTTTTGCTAATACCTTTGCCTGAAATATTGCACGTGCCTTCTGTATTCTCAAAGTTACCATCATGTTTTGCATTACAGATCACCCTTGGCTGCAGAATGCCAATAAGGCACCCAATGTAAATCTTGGTGAAACTGTTCGAGCAAGACTCCAGCAATTTTCAGTGATGAATAAATTTAAAAAGAAAGCTCTTAGGGTAAGAATATTTCTTTCATAAAAGGTTTTTTCTGTGTTAATGCTTGACATTTGTCCAGTTGATTATATATATCAGCATATGTTACAGTAAATTTCATCCTACCCTTATATTCCAAGACACAACTAGTATTATTATGTTCATTCTAAAACTGCATTACTGCAGGCAATAGCTGAACACTTGTCTGTGGAGGAGATGGCCGACATAAAGGAAATGTTTGAGAATATAGATATCAACAAAAAAGGACAGATAAATTTTGACAAGTTAAAATATGGTTTGCACAAGCTTGGACACCAGGTTTCTAATTCAGATGTCAAAGAATTATTCAAAGCGGTAAGTTCTTTCTTAAGATACAATCTTCTTTTTTTCATTAAAAAAAATAACTGTGGGTGACGGCAATCACAGCATTTCCATTAGAGAATAGGCATCGCACGATTATGAGCTGACAAGGGATAGCAAATCCTGATGGTTGGAAGCAAGGCTAACTTCCTATTGCCAAAGCCAGGCAGTCACCCTCCATCTATAGAGTAAATTAAGCCAAGGTTGACGCATGCATGGAGTAAATAGAGCCAAGGTTGCAGCTAACTGGCACCCTCACTCGTTTTGCAGTAGGAGCCAAATCATCATTTTAACTTTGTTAATGAAACAAGAGTTCCACACAAGACAGGCCAATGAGGAAATACTGAATTTATAGAAAATAATCCACCTGGTTCCCACCCCCAATTCGACACCTCCCCTTCATTTGCTAGCCTGCCAACCAAATCTACTAGATCCATCAAGGAATTCATCAAGAGTTGCTGACCAAACAAGATCAAATTCAACTGGCAAAACTTGATATCTTGGTTAGAGCAGAATAAAAATAGCAAAGAAAATCTCCAAACCACCCCATTACCCTACTGACTATGCCGTAAGTATCCTCCGAATAGTTGGGGCTAAGATTCAGACTTCTTTATACTTTTGATGCATGAGTAACTTGTTTCATTTGGATCTCACGAAATGACATGTGACTTCATGATTGTGATCATCATAGTTTTCTTGATTAGTTTAACAATAATTAAGAGAGAATGAACAGCAAGCAACTACAAGTTTGTAGTTACAAGTAAATGCAAGTCTGTTACATGGAAAATACTTTTTCTGCTTTGGACTTATTTGCCTTCCTCATGACAGGCTGGTGCTGACGGAAATGGTTTCCTGGACTATGGAGAGCTTGTTTCTGCCTCCATTCACCTCATAAAGATTGGAAATGATGAGCACCTGAAAATAGCTTTTGCACACTTCGATAAAAATAAGAGTGGATACATTGAAATTGAGGAGCTCAAAAGTTGCTTGTTTGATGACTTCGGTTTAAATCGCGAAGAAGCCATCAAAGCCATTATTCGTGAAGTAGACACAGACAAGGTCAGTTCCCAACAGCTATGTTAGATGTAAATGTTTCTACCTTTCTATTTCAATTCTGTTTCAGCTCCTATCCCTACAAATATTTAAAGCACTTTTGTAGAGTGTTACAAAATAAGGCATGATACCACAGTATACTGTTTTTAAGATATTCTTAGGCAAGAGAAACAAGAATACATAAAGGACTGCTTCTGGTTTTCTTGTGGGATAGATGTTGAAATTCACAAACTTTTCTAGTTGGATTATAGATTGGAAAACATTCCTCGTATTAAAATTTTCCTTTTACCTAAATCTCAGGATGGGAAAATAAGTTACGAAGAGTTTGCCTTGATGATGAAGGCAGATACAGATTGGAGGAAAGCTTCATAGCTGCACTCAAGGGAGAGGTTCAACAGCCTAAGTGCAAAACTGATGAAAGATGGATTGGTCTAAACAGTGAGAATTGAACGGGCCTAATCTCTGCACTTCAAATTTCAAATCCTTAAGTTGTTTTACTTGCTTCAGTCTGATTCAGAATTTTTAGTTTCATTAATGTAGTAAAGTGATCCATTATGAGGTATGTGATTGTAAATATTTGCCACTTATAATGCGGGTGCAAAAAAGATGCTACATCTTCACAAGTTTAGAGTGAGAAGAGATAATGTCGGTGAAGATTCATATATCTTTATAATGGTACGATATTGTCCATTTTGGATCTAAGCCATCCATTTTGGATCTAAGCCATCATGATTTTATTTTTACGTTATACCTAAAGGTCTCATTCCAATGGAGATATATTTTTATTTTATAAGCTCATGATCTTTTCCATATCTTACCAATATGAAATTTTTTATAAGCCCATGATCTTTTCTATATCTTACCAATGTGACACTCTAATTGTACTTCCAATACTCCCAACAATCCTCCATGAAACGAAGGACCGCATTGACTCCCCCTCAAATCTATCCATTCTCGAAGGACTTCCTTTGATTGATATTTGATCCTCAACCCACCAGGTCTTCCTGTCAACTGTCTGATTCTCTTGACCCAGCTGGACTTCTTCCCAATTATTCAATATTCCTGACCCAACTAGACTTCTTGCTTGGTGTCTGATTCTTAATCTGGACATGGGAGTCTCCACTTCCTTCTTTCGAGACTTATTGCTCGACATAGACAATTAGGTCTAATACTAATTGTTAGTGTAAATAAGATCTATATATATCCACAATAATATAATATTGTTCACTTTAGATAAAGCCTTCATGGTTTTATTTTTAGGTTATACCCAAAAGGTCTCATTCCAATGGAGATATATTTTCATCTTATAAGTCCATAATCTTTTTCATATCTTACCAATGTGGAACTTTAATTATACTTCCAGTACTCCCAACAAATACAACTTATAACCTCGTACAAAGTGGAACTTGAATCTATGATTTACACATTTTTTGCATAAGTATTTTTACAAAGTGTAACTTGGATATTACTATTTATAGATTTGTTCCATTAATATTTCTACAATCTACTTAGAGGTCTTAGAAAAGCTATGGTTCTAACAAAAACTACTTGTTTCAGTTTATGCTAGGTCAATCGTGCTACGAGATGAAATCATAACCTAGTCGATAATAGTTTAAATCTTAATTGATTTATGATCTATGTATAATTTTGCCATCTTCACCTTATTCTTTCCTCTTAAGCTTCTTATCTTTTCTAGAAAATAGACTTAGCCTTAATGTTGTATCAACAATGTTCAAACTATAACCAATTTATACATGAGAAAAAAAAATAGTTTAACCGTCATTCTCTTGGCCATCCATATAAACAGCTCATTTCTAAAAATATATTCAAGAGTTATTCGCAAACAAAAAAAAAATATGTTCAAGAGCCCCAGAACTCATTAATCTTACTAAAGTTGGTAGTTATAGAAGCAATAAAAGGTAACAAACCTTCATAATTTTCAAGGATGATTGTGAAGGAGATGATGAAAATTTTGGACTTGATGAATGATGATTCACATGAACACATTAACATCACCATTAAACTATTTTAAAGGAGTGAACAATTATTTAATACTTTAATAAAATAAAGTAGATTTGGATAGGATAAAAAAACTTAAATGATAAAAAAATAATCTAAAATAGAGAATGGTGAGTAGTACAAAATATGCAATGAGGAGATTATGATGTATAATGAGATGGATATTGTTGTGGAAAAAAAATTGCAACTAAAAGTTTTGCAAAAAGAAAACTTTTATTCTCATTGTTTTGGATGCCAAGAACATTGACTCAGCTTCTTTAAAAGCGAAAGATATATTTATGTAGCAATTATGCATCAAATGATTCTAAAAAGGTTCACCAAGAATTCACAAAAGCACACTTCAAATGTCAAATAAGAGCACTGGAAGTCATTTTGGAAAGTAGAATCAATTTTGAAGGGAAATGAGAATCCTCTTATTGATAATTATGACATGAAATTATTTAAAATTTAATTGCAATAGATAGTCACTAAACAGCCAACCTCAAATGGCCAAGACAAACATGAGTTAGTTATAATGAGTCACTTGTGTGAAGACAATGCTTAAAAATTCAGTTGAGTAATTGAAATGGAAAGAATGATTGAAAAGGAACACATTTACACCAAAAAAATCATATTCAAAAATTATCATTAAGAAAAATTCTCCTGTCAAAACGGAGTAGATGTATCTCTTGTATCAAACAGGCCTTTGATTAGAGAGTAACAAAAAAACAGCCTGAAGGCAACTCTAGAATCTGTGGCACTATTCTTGCTGTACAAGGACTCCTAACAGAGCAGTGGAGGAAAAACAATGCCTTCTTTCAAACAGAATGATAATAGTCCAGGATTGTTCTCCTTTTAGTAGAGGGAGGAGGACTCAAAACAGAAGAAGGGCTACCAGAACTAGCTTCAAGACTTTGTTGCATCTCTTTTCCATCCATAAGAAATGAAGAACTTCTCTTTCTTCCTGATTCAGGTGTTCTGAACTCAACAATTTTGCATTGAGCAGGCGAGGATGGCTCATGTACTGTTGCTTCCATAGCTTGGAAATTATCTTCCATGGAAACTGAACATGTAGGAGGCTCATCTAATATCAGCCTTCTAGGCTCAACTGAAGGAGCAATTATCCGCTTCCTAATTGCTGCTGGAGATTTTGTATTTAAGCAACCATCCTTATTCATTTTCCAGACACGCACCTGGGGAATATGACATGGTTAGAAAATTTTAGTTTACCTTGTTCATTGTAGCCTTGTGAAAACTTGACAAGCTTACCATAAAGTCATCTGAAGAAGTGGCTACTTTTCCAAGGTCTGATGAGCACCTGAAGAGGAAGAGCATTCAGATAATTGAGAATTTAGGAGATTAAGTAATGAGAAGAGTAAATCTTGTTGCTTTTTTTTTACTCACCAATCAACGGAAGTAACTTCTCCTTGATGACCTTTCAGGATAGTTGGTGCACTTTCTGGTCTCCTTACCTTAAAACAAAAACATAGGAAAATGTTGGATGCTGGGAGGATAAATGTGAAGGATTTCCCCTCAAAGAAAAAGTAATTGATACAAGCTAATTGACTACCTGCCATATGTAAGCATTGTAGTCACTAGAACCCCCAAGAATGTGATCACCATCAGGGCTAATAGCAGACTGCACCCACATGACAGGATTGATCATTAACAAATTAACAAAACGTCACTAAAAATAGATTTTAGAGAGTACAAAGAGTTTTCTTGCCTTGACAAAGAATGACCCAATTTTACTTCCAGAAAAAAATTTCATGGGACCTCTTTCAATTTTCAGCACATCATATAAATAAATCCTGATAGCCATAGACAAACTATTTCAGTGTTTTGAGTGAATAAAAGTTGTTGAATTTAAGTGATGTAGCTTTTAGCACCTGTTATCCCTGCAGGAAGCTGCAAGAGAAACACCATATGAATCTTGTGAAAGGCTAGTAATTCCATGCTGAATCCTTGCCTTAAATATGCAAAGGAAAAAATAAAGAGAGGGAGAGAGAAATATACGTCATCTTTGAGAGAAAAAAATTGCGCATAAAAGAACATATTGACTTTATTTTAAATTTATTTAATAAGACCAGAGGGCAAGTCCCCTGGCTCAGACAGAAATTACTTATCAAATGATAAAAGTCACATTGTAATATATATAAGAACACGCCAATAGGTTTGTGTAGAGCACTATATTTCATTCTTTCCCTTCAATTTATCCATTTTGTAGTATCACTACACTTACTGATTTTGTTGATCGCTCAGCAGCAGGGCAAGTTTGAACTATAGATGTTTTCAGATTGCGTGTATCCCAGAACTTCACAACACTGATAAAGAGGAAAGAAAAACTGTTGTTACTTTCCAGTGTTCTCTGCTGTAGAATGAGTTATATCATTTATAATAAAATTGTAAATATATTTTCAAACCTGTTTACTGCTCCAGCTGTGGCAATAGTGATCCCATCTTTGAGATAAAGAACTGAAGTGATGCTCTTAGAATCAGCCTGCATATAAAATAAGAAATTACAATATAATGACGAGAAGAAAAAAAATAGATTACTATCACAAATGACAACAGACTAATGAACACCTTTCCTTGCCGACCCCTCTTTCTTCGGGTGAGTGCATGGGCATCATTGACAAGTGAAATGGGCCTAAACAAGATTTAAAGGTAAATCACCATTGAATTGAAAGACTACAATAAGTGGAAAGAAGCCAATTATAGGGTTATAAGGTTAATTTCATACGATAAACATGTTTCCCCAAAGCGATTTGTGGAATTAAAACTGCATCTTAGATCCCAAAGAGCAAAAGATCCATCTCTTGAACCAGAAACAACAAGGTCTGCAAATAAAAAGATTGACACTCGATTGCTCAAGATACTCAATATAAGGTTAATGACCAAAACGAGCTCATAGTCTAAGTAGCATAAGTGGCTACCAGGATTTGATGAGTGAGAGCACACTGCTTTAACGCTGCCTGTATGCCCTGCCAAGCTCCCAGTGCATGTTCTCTTTTCAGCATTCCAAATCTTGATCTAGTTCGATAGAATTGAAATTTTAATGAAATTCAGAAATAAACATAGAGAACAGATAAAACTAAGAAAATTCATGTCAAACAGCTATTCGAGGGCTAGTACAATTTCTTTCCCACTTACATGTTGATCACCGGAAGCAGTTAAAATCTGATTATCTTCCTGCAGCAGATACATAGAGATCACTTAGATAAACTCTTCAAAGTAATTTGCAGATATCTAAAGGACAGTTAATGAGACCAAACGTATGGCTACCCAGGCATGTATCTGAGAATAACAAATGTCAAGGAAATGTACCTTGTTCCAGCATATGTCAAATATAGCATTGCTATGCGCAACCCAATTGCAAACCCTAGCTTGTCCTGCAATGGTAAATAGCAAAATATTTACGCATCTTGAAAAGCCAAATTCGTCAAAAACCCTAGCTCAAATTTTAGGAAATAACGTTTTTTGCCTTCGATTAGAGAAGTATCGTGCAGCGGAATAGCGTTTACCTGCCCCTTCCCAGCAAGACGAATAGGACGGCAAGCTGCGGCGCGTGTCATAGAAGCTGACATATCCTTCTTCATCAGACACCGCAAGGAGGTGGGGATTTCTACTACTCTGCCCATAGCAAATCACCCAAAAGCATTTTTTTTTTAAGGAATGCGAATTATTTTAGCATTAAGCGAACGATTTCAAACTATCAAATAAAACACGACTAAGAATAGAGGAAAATGTTTCGATTAAAAGACCCTACCTTGCAGAAGGAGACGGCTGTGGGAGGTGAGGGCTCGCCATCGTGCTCGATTGCGAGCACTCCTGCGCCAGGCCCGCCAGCGTCCGACGTAAGGTCCCCAAGATGCGGCCTTTTACGAACTGCAAAAGAGAGAATTAGATTGCGATCAAAAAGCGATAGAGACTGAATATCCAGCAGCATTTAGAATCCAGAAGGACTACCTCTGAGGCCATTTAGCTCTCTGGAACGCAGATCGCCGAAGAAGGAAGTAGGGCGAGACCGATTCTCCATTGCTAAACAGAGAGAGGAGAGAGAGAGAAATTAGATTGCGGCATCAGATCGGACATGTTAGATATATCGGGGGTAAAGGCGGGTGGAGTATGGTTTCCGCGGGAAGCCTGGTTTTGGTAATTTTGAAGCGGGAATTGGAACTGAACGGCGGGATTTTCTCAGGCATAAAATTCTGTTCCGGCAGGGACGATATAATATATTTGGGCCGAAATAATATATTGGGCCGATAAACTATTGGGCCGATACTGGGTTTTAATCATTTTTAGTTCTTTTATAGAATCGAACTTCTCATTTAATCTATATATTAGAGTGGAATTAAATATTAGAAAGTGAAATAAATAGAAATACCTTTTTTTTATTGGAATTGTATTAATAATGTAAGTACGCGATGTGTAATGATGTTTATAATATTTGAGGGATTAAGAGGAGATTCTCGGATAATGACTTGTGCTTTGTAGTTGAGCACGGTTATATTGTTTTGATACGTCGATTATATTATTTCAATTAGCTATGCTTGCATAATCCACATAACAAACATGAAGATTTTGTTGGTTAACGTTGGAGGTTTAGATTGAATAAATTGAGGAGCTCGATCGAGTTGTGGATGTAGCAATTGTGGAGATGGCGTGGCATTGGGTTAGAGATTTGAATTGAGTGGAACGAGGAGCTCGTCGGAGTCGATGAAATGAAATTGTGGGCATAACACTTGTGTGTATGCTCGTGAATATTGGAACATTGTCCCCCCACAGGATAGACAGTTGATTAGCACAGTGTGAATTACCATAAGGAGAGTAAAAGTCAATTCTGAAGCGGGTCTAAACTTCCTGCCCGGGCTCAGATGGCCCACCGTTATGCTAGCCAACCGTTCAAGGGGCATAGCTTCCCCCGTGGATTTACCTCCCTTCGCTATCACCGTGGGCCCAGCGGTGAGGGGCACTGGGGGCGAGCGTGATCGCCTTTTTACCACAATAAATATTGGAACATTTGTGATACAGAGATAATAATCTAAATATAAAATTATAAATTAAATTAGACTTTATCTATTGAATGTCTTCAGTTAATTATCTCAAACTATCTTCAAAAGTTGAGCTGAGCCACTAAGACTGAGTGCCGAGTGATCGAGTTATCGAGTGACTGAGTTATTGAGATTGAATACCAAGTGGTCAAGTCAGCGAGTCCGAGTGTCAAATGGTTGAGTACTGAGAAGCCGAGGTATGCATTTAATGTAGATTCTTTAAAACAGATTCGTCTCATCTCTGAGGTGCTTCGAGGTTGCAGTGGGTTATCTGTTTCCCACGATGCAATGATAAAATCATAGTCTCCACTAAGCACCGGTGATTGCAACAAACTAAAATGCATTTGAGCACTATTACAGAAATTCTGTCGAGTGAAAGTAATATTCAATAGAGAAAATAGAAAAATACAAGTGGATTGATTACTCTATTTTGCTCTAATAATGATTCTTACTAATCACATTAATGTATTCATTATTATTGAGCAAAATTGATTTAGATGAAAAAAATATTGATTTATTTGCTTAGGCAAATTTAACTCTGACTGGTCCAACATTCAATGCACGCAAATTATGCTTGTACAGGAGTTAACTTGGTTCAGTACAATCCAGACCCTTTTATTTGCACCCATATAAATCAACATGTGAGAAAGAGCCTCTCCTTGTCTATTTATTCATAAGATATATATACTTGCAATACAATATAAATCAACCATTAAACCTTAAAACTTTCAATACAAGATTAAAATTTTAATACATAATGAAATCTCTTTTATTTATTCCATCTCCTTTTCTATTCACATTTTCAACCATGAACTTAACTCGGATCAAGTTGGTGCATTGAGGCTTAATCCGGGCCTTTAGGAAAAAATGTGGAACCGTCGGACCTTTAGGGTATGTTTGGGAGGAAGTGAAGGAAAGATAAGTAAGAAAAGGGGAATTTTAAATCTTGTTTGGGAGGGTGTGAGGGAAGGATAAACAAGAAATGGAAAATTTTAAACTTTTTGGGAAGAAGTGAGAGAAGGGGAAGAAAGAGTAAGGAAATGTAAATTTTAACCTTTTTTACCCATAACAAGAAAATTTTACTTATGCCCCAATTTTAAGAGGTAGGTTTTAACCTTTCCCTCTCTTTCCCTTTTCATTAACGAACTTTCTCTCACATCCTTTCAAATACACCATAAGTGGGCTAAACAAAGCTTTTTAAGGTTAACTCAGTTGGTAAATATACAACGGTAATTTTTAAGTGAACAATAGTTAATTCCCAAAAAAATCAATATCTTAAGTCATTGATCGATCCCTTTTCATTGTACTTATCACCTGAGTTCTGTTTTAGAGTAGCACAAATTTTTTTTTTCCATAAGTGGGCTAGACAATTAGAAACTCATATGGGGATGTAATTTTGATCGAGTTGTTACACTTGGAGCTTGAGTTGTTTAATGGGCTCAATATGTTAAAGGCCCAATTGTGAGCCTTTGATTATACAAGTTTATCGTATCATCTATTTGTAAAAGAGAAATTTATTTATTTAAAGATGATGCAACAAATATATTATTGATTGTGAAATACGAATTCTTTTTATTTGATGTTTATTATTATCGTATGTCATCGATCACTGACTATTATCGGTAATTGGTCAATGACCGACGCCCAACAATCGACGGTTAACGATTGATGAGTAACCAACAATTGGCAGTTGTAATCGATGATCTTTAGTTGTTAGCTGTCAGTATTAACCTCGTAATGTAATCAGGTTATATAAGTTTTATTATGTAATCTAAATTACAAGAATTTTTTATGTTTTGTAATTCAAATTCTATTAGACTGCGGTTTAAAATTATACTAAATAAAATAATTTATCCTATAATATAATTTTGATTAAGAGGTTGGCTGTACCAAACCAGCCTAAAACCACAATATATTATATTATACTACCATTTGAATTGACTAATAAATCAACACCAAATAATATTTTGACTAAAATATAATTGAATTAAAAAAAGACCATGAGCCTTATAATTGCCCAATTTTTCACACCTCATTAGTCATATAATAATTGAAATTTTTTCCATTATTCAATGTCAGTCACAATTATATTTTAATTAAAATATATACTATTCTAAGGCTCTTAAAAGAAAAAAATATCTTTATTACTTTGTAATTATTCCTATACAAGAATAAAAATTATTAGAAAACTCTATGGCATTAAAATGTAAAAAATGTCTTCGTTGGTAGTAATTTATATATATATATATATATTTCAATGTTAAATTATTGATTTGTGTACAATATTTTATTTTTTAATTATTGTGTTCTAGCATTTTTCATAACGAATATTCCTACTTTTTTTTTGTGTGCAAAAAGTAGATGTTATTATTTTTAAAGTAAAAAATTTTAATATAAAAAAATAAATGGAGCACGTAATTTCCAAGCTTTTCAAAAGGAGGCACCACTGACCGCTACGGAGGAAGTCGAAGAGATTTTGACTCTTCCAGGAGAAGGAAGACGAGGTCTCACCTGGGTCAGGCTTTCTGCTTTCTTTCTCTTTTCTGGCGTGCATCTCATCTTTGGTTTGCGATTTTTTGGTGCCCTACATTTGACTTCCGCGTTATCTTCTCCGCCGCCCGGGGTCTTCTCGACGAGAAATTTGAGGTGCGGATTGCGGAAGAGAGGCATTTGGGAGCCCTTTCTTTTGGTGCTAGCGTTTCTGGTACGCGTGCAAGCGATCGAGCTGCAATTGGGGGAGATATTCTGGCCCCGATCGGTTGTTTCGCTATAAAAGATGGCATCTTTGGATGCTAGTTTACTGCACTCGGCCACTACATCGCTAATGTCTTCTCCTCTTCGAGTTTTCTTCAAGGATGCCGGGTATGAGGTTCATGATCTTGTGATTTCCTTTAAATCGTTGAGTGCCTCTAAAATTAAGGGCTTTATTACGTTTTCCTCTTCTTAACTTGAATTTTGTGGCGCAGGCGCGTCTTTAAATTGGATGAGCTCGGAGCGGAGATTATGAACATTGCCTTACCGGCAGCTCTTGCACTGATGGCTGATCCCGTTGCTTCTCTCATTGATACCGCATTTATTGGTCACATAAGTATAGTCTGCTCTGAACGTCTGTTTGCGTCGTTGCTCACTCTTTGCGTGTAGATTTTATGAGCATTACTGTTGTCATAGTTTGCAAGATTTTTTTTTTGGTCTGATTGAGATGAGCAAAAATGTTCCTTGATTTCCTATTTAGAGAGTACCAGCCACTGCATCTGAGTACAAGATCAATTGAAGACCCACAGTGCAGTCCCTACTCCCTATTCCTTTGGTACTGAGCTGTGGAGGTCCTGGCAAATCTTACAGCCATGTTTCCTTCCTAATCTATATACACCAGTAATTTTAGAGCTATCAAAAGTCGGCAACACATGCAAATTTCTTCTATTACATTGATAGTTGCCAAGGTTGGTTTTGTTATTCAGCGGGGATTTTCACCAAAATAGCTGCATGCCTTCCAGGATCACGTTATGCAGTACAATGTGTCTCTCGTACCAAATAGCTAACTTAACTATGACAATTTCTTAATATATGGAGTTATGGACATTGATGCTGAGTATATAAAGCATGCACAAAGGCAACATCCTTCATTACCCATGACGATCATGCTCTGACCCTCTTTAACTTCAGCTAAATCATCTGTTTTGGGTTTTAACTTTGAACAAACTTGATCAAGGCTTGTTCCATATAACCCAACACAACAGGTTATCGTCTTCACATTAGGGCAGTGAAAGGATATGATTTTGAATTTCAACGGCATTCTTGATCTCATGATTATGATTATGAAGAGAAACTAATAGAATGACAAACTACCTAGGAGTTTCAGTATGATAAGATGGATGAATTTTTATTCATTTCTTAAGAAATCATGGAGACTCATGGGCCATATTGATATTTTGAAACTCTTTTTATTGGAACATACATCCCAGGCATATGGGGATCCAGCTTGTCTGTCTCTCTGTTGTTCACTATTTTTTCTGCTAAACTTTGTCTTTTGGGTTCACAAAGAATACATTACTAAAAAAAGTAAAAAACCACAATGTGCAGTACAAAGATATGCTCAAACTGGAGATCAACCCTATCCCTCCACACTTAGATCACCTTCTTAGGGAGTTTTTGTTTGGATAATTTTTTCATTTCATGAATGTATGCATGCAATTTTCCATCAAGTTGGTCATTTTTCTCAGGATATTAATGTTTTTAAGCCTATGCTTTAATCGATGTTATTATTTATTACAGGTCCAACTGAACTTGCAGCTGTAGGTGTGGCTATTGCAGTGTTTAATCAAGCATCAAAAATTGCTATCTTTCCTGTTGTTAGTGTCACAACATCCTTTGTCGCTGAGGAGGATGCTGCAAGCAAATCATCAAGTGTTGATCTTGAAAATGTGGAGCACAATGAGTTTTTTTCTGAAGATTGTGAAATGAAGGAACTGATATCTCACAATGGTATGCAATTCCTAATGTTTGGTATTTTGTAATCATTGATCTTTTTCACAAAGTACAAAAAAAAAGACATCTAGAGTACAACATTAGGTGTGAGTTCCACTTGGATTGGTGCATACTCAATCACGTTTTTCACAGGTCATGATGAGCAACTGCAAGCCTCATCCTCATTCTCTGACACTGACACAGTTACATTTGGCCATCGAAAACGTATTCCTTCAGCCTCTTCAGCATTAATAATTGGAGGGGTACTTGGTCTTCTGCAAACCCTGTTCCTAGTTTTGGGAGCAAAGCCCATTTTGAATTATATGGGTGTGAAAAATGTATGACTACACATCTCCTTTATTACTGTATGTTTTGTTCATAAATTTTCCTTTGTTTTGGCCAGCTGAATTACTGGTCCATTGCTCTGTCAAGTTTTGCTATTGCAAACCATGGTAGCCTTGCTGAAAAAATTGTTAAGTAGTATAAAGTGTCTTAACAACTTGGAATTTGGTGATTATATAAGGATTATAGTTGTTTTTGTTACTGCTAGACAGTGAATTCATGTATTTCAATGGCATACGTAGAATGTCTTAGGTGAGTTGTTGAGACAAATAAAGGATGTGCATGTATGCACATGCATGTGGGTTGGGGGGGGGGGGGTGGAGGGAAGAGGATTGAGAGAGTGGCAAATTAGGTAAATATGTAAATGATTTACATGAGAAAGATGAGAACAAAGGTAATTGGTGCAGTATATTTGTCTTGTCTTAAGAGTTATCCTTTGTTAAGGCCTTGCACAACTCCTGTAAAATTGCTCCTTAAGTGATAGGTAATTCTACTTCTTTCTTGACTCCTAATATCTAGTTGTAACTGGCAAATTAGATGCAATCCTTTTTGACGTTTTGCTTCTTCTAGAAGGGGAGCCTTGATGCAATGGTAAAATTGTTATATTGTGACCTAGAGGTCACAGGTTCGAATCTTTAAAAAAATCTCTTGCAAAAGTAGAATAAGACTGCATGCAATAAATCCTTTTTCGGGACTCCGCATAGCGGGAGTTTCGTGCACTGGACTGTCTTTTTTTTAATTTCCATGTTTTGCGTGAATTGTTGCTATACAATGACAGGGTATGTTTATCAACAGGATTCTCCTATGATGATACCAGCATGCCAATACTTGACATTGCGGTCACTTGGTGCTCCTGCTGTTCTCCTGTCTTTGGCCATGCAAGGAATATTTCGTGGATTTAAGGATACAAAAACTCCTTTGTATGCAACTGGTGAGATAAATTATAACTATAAATGTCCAACCAACGCACCAATGCTGTACCATGTTTAATTTGGAGGTTTTTCTCTTTTGAAGTGTTGTTCTGCATTATGTCGGTATAAGGGCCTAACTATACCTCTAAAGCTGAAATTTACTTCTTGTTTGCTGCTGACCTTATTCTTCTACTTATCTTTTCAGAGCCATTGTTTTATCTTTACAATTTATCTGCCTTTTGTCGTCCTTGTTTCCTATCTCTTTTAATTTTGATTTAGATAATTTTTTTTCTCCAATATTATGCTTCTAAGGATGTTTTATCTTTTTTGAAAACATCTTTTTGAATACTTTTTTGGAAGATTTATTGTTAGTTTGTATGCAAGATTGGTTGCCTAGTTTTTAATTTCTAGAATGCTATTGTTTCTCAAAGTTATGGTTCATTTTATCTTGTGACCTCTAAAGAAATCTCTGCCCCAATGTATTTATAGGTCTATTTGGTTGTTGTTCTCTTGCACAAATTCTCCTGTATACATGGGACTATAACCATACACTGTTTGTTGGTGTTATGTATGCCTCAAATTAAGCGTATCTTTTTTGTGTCAGAATTTCATTGATTTCCAGAAAAATATTTTAAAATGAAAAATTGGAAGGCAAATGTAGGCTCCAAATCATGACCAGTCATGGGATGCAATAGGCTTCGCTCTTCATGCTAGAGATATGTGTATCCAATTAATTTTTGATACATGTAGTTGAGATGTAATTTTTTTGTGGCTTTTGAGGGTATTTTCTATAGCTGTGATTGAATGATTGCCTTTTATTAATTGAGAGTTTGTACTTTGTTGACGTAGTGAAGTCATCTTCTTGTTAGAATGTTTGTGTTGTCTTTACTTAACAGCAGTGCTGATGAATTATGTCAGTGGCAATTCTGATTCAGTTAATGTGTTCTATGAGTAACAGTCAGCGTCATATACCTAGCAGGAGGATGATGTTTTGTTAGAGAGTTAATCATATTGATAATATTATTTTGTTCTTGACATCCTTCTGGAGGTTATATTATTCTGAAGAAGATTAACACAGGTATCCACGAGTTTGAGCATTACTTGAACTTCATGAATATTTGTTGCAATTTGCAATAAATATCATGTAGGAGTTTTGGTGGAAAGGTGGACAAGATTTGAGACAAGCTTAAAAATAGTGGTATCAGAATCAGTTGTGATCCTTGTTCCTGACATTTGCATGCTAGTACTCATAACTGGTACTGATGCACATGCACATGCACATTCAAATCCTGCACTTCTCATCCACCATTTTCCTATGCCTTGTGATTTCTAAGGCTCTGTTCACTTTGGAGGAAGGGTGCCATGATAGGGAAGGTACTGCAATGTCTTCCCTATCTGTTGTTTTCTTGGAAAGCTGTTGTGGCAAGAAGGGAGGCTCAATTCACTCTATGGAATCAATTTGTTCTAAAATCCGCCTCCAAAATCACATGGGAGTGCTAAAAATAGTTAAAATGTAAAAAAATACCCTTCAAGTCTCATTTGTTGTTGTTGGTCTTTTCATGTTTCCTTGAAGGAAAAAGTGAAAGGGAGAGACAACAATGCTGTAGCCGATCTCAGTGTTATGTTGTTTGCAGTGGTGCTAAGGGCATCAACAAAGTGCAACATGATGGTGGCAGTGGTGTAGTCAATGTCCTTGTAGTGTCTATTTTTACGGTCTTCTCTAAGTGATTGTTTTTTATTACTTGAAAGAATTATTGTGCCATTTTAAATCTTCTTCCTTCTCACTGTTTTTTTTTTCTCTTCTATTTTGGAGTTTCCATGTAAATCTAATGTGTTTTTGTTGTCTTCAGCCTTTTGTATTCATGTTTATTCCACAGGATTGTACTCAAGATTAATCTTATTGTATTTGCATGTATTTTGAATCTAGCAGCCTATGTTTAATTGTTTCTATTGGTTAAATACTTAAATTGGATGGCCAAGGCTCTCCTTTCTCTAGAAAATTGCAAAATTAGCCTCCTTAACAGTGCCCTTCCGTTTACACGTCTGTCAACAACTCTACTGGTGGTATGATCTCATTCACTCTGTGATGATGGAAGACGAACAAATGAGAGGGTGCATGGAATGTGGATAGGATATAGTCTTGTCTTGTTCTTTGTCTATCAATTAAAAAATCCCATGTTTGCATATCCATGGCTGAAAATTTGCACATGAATTTACTGATATCCTAGAGTCTTGCTACCATAAGAATTGAGCAAAATTTGTTTCAAGTTGGTACTTGGTACTATAGCACATAATGTTCCACCAACTTAGCAAATGCATCCCTTTTTTCTCTATTGCATGTTGCAGTCACGGTAAATTTTTTGTACTCATCTACAAATTTTTGAAACTTCGGTCAAAATATCACCAATACTGAGAAACATATTGCTATGGTCTTTTCCAACTGTTAATTTTTGCGGATGAAGGACCAAGAATATTTTTTCTCCCTATTGCAGTGGCTGGAGATGCAATCAACATATTCTTGGATCCAATTTTCATTTTCTTTCTGCAATTAGGTGTTAGTGGTGCTGCAATTGCTCATGTCATTTCTCAGTATGTACACATTTTGCCTTCTACATCTGGCTTGTCTTTTTATTTGCATGTATCTGTTGTATACAAATATAATTATTCCTTTTTGCTTTTGTTATGTATTGTAGATACTTGATTGCGGTAATACTCTTATGGAGATTGCTAAGACAAGTCGATATCTTGCCTCCTGGTATTAAAGATTTGCAATTTAGTCGATTCCTTAAAAATGGTAAGTAGTTCCACATATCCGATTGTCATGTTCAATGTCAAAGTTAACCATTCTCTATTCAGTATACTTGTGTCTGACTTTTACCAATTTGAAGTTTGTGTTGTTTTAGCCATAATCAACTATTTTGCTTCTATTTGTTACTTTGCAAGAGGCATCTATTTTTACTTTTCTATAGAAAGAAGAAATCACTTCTTAGAATTGACTTTCAGTAGTAGCTCCTTTTCCTATTTGCACAGTACTTAACCTTAACCTCTTAGGCATGCTATAAGTGCTTCTTTCTCTTGGTTCTCAAAGGATTGGATCTGTTGAGTGATTTCTACCCAATTGATGTCTTTGGAGCTACAACACAATTTTTTTGCTTTTTTTGTTTTTCAGGTTTTCTATTGCTTCTGCGCGTGATTGCAGCAACTTTCTGTGTCACACTAGCTGCTTCAATGGCTGCACGGGAAGGATCAGTTCCCATGGCTGCATTCCAGATATGCTTGCAGATTTGGCTGGCAAGTTCTCTTCTTGCTGATGGTTTGGCTGTTGCTGGCCAGGTTTGGAAACAACTTTAACATATATGCAAACTTACAACATATCAGAGTGAAAGCATTTTGCATTTACATTTAATTCTTTTTTTTCTTTTCTTACTTTCACGTTCATTTTGTGTTTCTTTTATTTTCCACTTGATTCATTGAAAAAGACTTGTAGACTGAAAGTTAAACATTTTCTGTTGAGTATTTCCAATGATGCAAAACAACAATGTTGCTATTTTGCATTCTTTAACAATTAACACAGAAAATTGATGGGTGCATGGAGCTTGGTGTATTGTGATATTTGGAAGCGACGAGTCTGATATTTAGTAATCATGCATAATAATCTCTGTTGTATTTATATCCATACATAGGTTTTGTTCTGTTTGTGCTTTTCCTGTATGCTGATCTCACTAGAATTCTCTCCAAATACCATTATACGTAGCCCCTATTTAATTTGTGTGGCATTCTGTAGTCTTGACATAGAAATTGATCCTGCAGAAAAGATTTTTAAAAATTACTTTAATAAGACAATATAAAAAAATATCAAAAGAGAAAGAAGGATTTGTGTTTGTTGTTTATTGACTTTTAGAAAAATCATACGAGAAGGCTCCTAGACAATGATTATGTTGCGTTTTAGATATAATGACATCGATGTAATATATTGAAAATATAGTGTCTAGACAACAATTGGTAAAAATATGGTTTATCAATGTGCTATCTCTTCTTAGTTAATGCAATTGTATATGTGACAACATTTGATTAATTTGATTTAAATTAGGTCGACGAGGGTATCTCAAGCAGTGAAGTTAAACTCAATCTTGACTAGCTGCATTTCCTGAAATGCCTTTATGGTTAGCTAAAGCTCTAGTACGGTTATTCTGAGTACTTGGAATGTGGACCATGATTGAAAGGATCGAGCTATGCTGAGTAGCATGAGCAGATTTTATCAATCTGTCTTCTGACTGGTATGTGAAGAACCAATATTGGCATTTTACTAAGGAGGCTAGGGCAAGAAGGAACCTTAATTCCACTCAATTGAAGAGGTTAAATGAGCTCCCTCTCCTCTTCGACCTCTCTCCTCTTTCTCTTCTTCTTCCTCTTCTTTCTCTCCTCTTCTACATGGAATTAGGGTCGGCGAGGGAAAGCATATAGCCACCTTGCATTGTGAGTCACGACTCATGTCTATACCTAACCTTAAATCTTGATTGGAATTTATATAATTTGTTATGTAATTTATATTTTATGTAATTTATTATATAATTTTATATTTTTGTATAAATTTATAACTTTATATAATTTAGAACAATCAAGTTAGGGTTAAGTCCATTTATTTATTATAATTATATAGTATGATATTAAAATCATATTGTTCCGGTTTGATATTGAAACTTTGGCATGACTCAAGACTTTAAACCTTGACAAGAACCAACACCAAAAGAGATTGTAATTGAGAGTCTTGATCGAAAGTCATCTTGAAAAGAAGTCTCCAAACCTCTCTTTGTCCAATTGACAAATGTATTTAGGGACTGACATTTATCTTCATTATTATGTTTTGATTTGCTTTCTTTTTCAGGAACATGTTCATCAAATATTACATCTCTATGCACTTCTGCTTTGCATGCTTCTGAATACCAAATTATGTATCCCTTGACCCTTGATTGCTAGTCAAATAATGTACATAAATTTAGATTTAAGTTCTTAGTTTTTTGTCATCTGTATCAGTAACTTTCCAACCAAAGATTTACAGCTCTGGATAATTCGCTTGGTTGCTGTAGCACTTAACCTCCACAGTTGCAAACCAATTGCAGTTGGAGTGGTTCATTAAGTAGCAAGTGGTTGATGCTGCATCCAACTAAAATTTCTTCAGAGATTTGATTTGGAGATCATGCATCAGATTCTTTTCATGATTATACTTCTCATCCTTTCTTCCATGCCATTCTATTGAGAGTAACATTACACAATTTGGTGGCTAGGGTTTTTCCCTGTCTTGATAAAATGAGTTGAGTTTGATGCTGCAACTTTTCAACACATTGTTAGTGAAAACTGTCTTTTGTGCTTCCCTATCTGTTTCTCAGCTTGGCTTTCCACACAAAAACCATTTGAAGATATTACTTATCTTTTATTGAATGCGCTTGTACCTTCATCGAGGAGATGCAAGCCTTATCTCGCTCGCTTCTAGTAGTGAATGAAACTCTTGTTTGCTTGTCAAAGGTGCAATGTTCACAAGGTTCCATCCTCAGAAGCCTTTGAATCTCGACAAGTTTCCTTTTGTTAAGAATTGTTATGCCCTGTTGCTCATGTGGATCAACCTCATCTGTGACAATTTGGTGAAATCTTCATCATATCAAAGTTCATGAAGAAAATGCCTCATCACTATTCACAATTAATTCTTGGAGACATATTCATTTAAGAGTTTTCATGGCAGTAAGTCCTCTTGGCTACTTTAGAAACACTTCACCAATGTGTAAGCATACCAATCGAGTGCCAATAAAAAAAATATTTTTCTTGTTGATTGAAAACAGGACATGCCTTAATTAGGATTCAAAATACATGATTGCAGAGTCAAACCTTAGAGCACAAGCATTGATCAATTTGTCTCTACTTTTTTTTTATTTGTTGTTATTCTTGCATGCAAACAAAAGAGACAACTATGCATTGGTCATATCACCTTGGAGGTTTCCTACCATTTTTTTCTTAAGTGGGACTGAAGCCATCCTCTTGAACGGCGCATGAAAACATTTCCAAAACATTCACGTCTAATTTGAGTTGAGCACTTGGGCTCATCAATTTCCATGTCTACCGTCCTTAAGAACTTGTTTAACTATGTCAATTTTGTAACTTCCTGATGCCTCTTCCTAGTTTTCATTATGGGGGTACTGAGATGGATCAACTTTTTTCGCAGGCAGTAATTGCAAGTGCATTTGCTAGAAATGATCATATGAGAGCAATATCTTCTGCATCACGCGTACTGCAAGTACATTTCTAAAAACTCAAATGTTCATGCTTCATACTTCGGATGCTACAGTTAACTTATATTGTGATTTGCAGTGGGGTATGGTTCTAGGACTTGTCCTATGTGTCATACTTGGGACTGGTTTGCAGTTTGCATCAAGATTGTTCACAAAGGATGCTGAAGTGTTACGACTCATTCATACTGGAATCCCGGTATCTGATTAACTCATTGTTGGAATAGTTGTGCTATTTTCAGTTAGAAATATTGTGATTGGGATATTAGAGGCACCTTCCTGAATTCGAAACATAAGTATACGTTATGCACTAGTCTGTCTCACCTTAAGATATTGCTTGTAGTGTCTCGTAAATGATCGTTTTTCAGAAATCTAATGTCCGCTCAATGTATGTCATTCTCCTTTCAGTTTGTGGCACTAACTCAGCCAATAAATGCTTTGGCCTTTGTCTTCGATGGTGTCAATTATGGGGCGTCAGATTTTGCATACTCTGCATATTCCATGGTAAATTATGAAGAACTTTAGGAACTTGATAAAATACTAAAACTTTCATGCTCCACCGGTATCTGATTGTGCTTTATCTCAGATTCTGGTGGCGGTACTTAGCATTGCCTGTCTGGTTGTCCTATCCTCTAGTTATGGCTTCACTGGAATCTGGATAGCTTTAACGATCTACATGAGTTTGCGAATGTTTGCTGGTTTCTGGAGGTAACGCTGAGCCTTTCATTATTTTATGCAAATGTCTTTTGCATTTCAATTTTGATGTAGACCTTTACACTATCAAATGTCTGTCCATGTTGTAAGTGCTGTTCTTAAATTTCTGTTTTTAAATATATTTTGATGTTGTAGATATATCAATAGGAGTGAAATTGATTCAAGTTATGAAAAGAAAATGAATTCCAAATCTATTCCAGAACCCCTAGAATCCAAACCCACGGGAAAAAAAAACTCTGGATTGGAAATTCACTCATTTTGGCCACAATTGCAGATTAAGGTTTTTAATTTCGATTATGATATTTGGCTATTTTGTTTTTGACTCACAAGTAGCATTAAACTCGAGTAGGAAACATGCTTGGTAAATGCACTACCTCTAAGTTGGACTTCGCGTCCATGGGAAAATTTCCTCTCGCCTGAAAAAGTGCAACCCTGCAAGTTATTCGGTAAGGAATTCAGTGAAAATGAATGGGGGAAACATCCACTTGTAAGCTTCTTATGCTAGGTTTAGATCATGAAGTGAAATTGACAGGGAATGGATATAAACGAAATTGGAATATATATTCTTGATTTAGTGACAATGTAATATGCCCGATTCGTTCGGTCTGTCGAGCCTACTCAGCTCGTCCTGTCCACTTGTTCCACTCAGCTTTTTCGATATATATATAGAGAGAGAGAATAGTTATCCCTCAGCATGGAGTATGGAATAGATCAAAAAAGATGATTAGAGAATAGCAACCTCATAGGAATTGGTATTTCGAGTTTATACTTACTAAACAAACATATACTTACTCCACGATAATTCATAAGGAGCACAATAGTCATCTTGCAAACCAAACCAAACCCGCCACACCGATAGTATTTGAATTTGAAATGTATGTTAGACTCTGATGTTAACCAACCCAAACCAGAACCACCTAGAGATTTTCAGCTTCAGCTGCTGCATGGTCCTTGCATTTGTTTGTGCCACTGAAACTTTTCTTCAAAATTATTCCACAGGATCGGAGCAGGCAGGGGACCATGGACCTTCCTTTGGAGCTGATTTGAAGAACAGAAAAAAAAAAAAAAGAACAGAGATTCTAATTCCCAGTCATAAATTGCAGCCGAATTGCGATTGTATTAGTATTCTTTTTAGAAAAGGTGTATATCATGTAATAATAACAATCAAATTTTATTTCAGTAGATGAAATCAACTAATGGGTTGGTAATTGATGATGCTAAATGATGTGTAGCTATTTTTTACTGTTGATTAATTTATTTAAAAGTGTCTTACTTTTTTGAAAAATATAATATAAATGAGTGGGTGCATATTAGAGAATTAATTGATAAAATAATTAAAAGATGATTTTAGGTATTTTTTTAAAATGTATATAAATTGTAAATCGAATTTGTCTAATAGATAAATTACAAAAAAAAAGTTTTAAATACTTAAATTATTAAAGCACCCTGATATGTGCAATATTTTCGTTGTGCTTACGTGAGCAACGTGGCCCATCGCAATCCAAACCATGACATCAACGATCACGCAGACGGTCACACCACGTCACGTGCCAGCCAACCAAAAGATCGCGTTCCTTTATGCCAGCTGTAGTCCACGGCAGCCAACCCTACCAATTCAAACCCTTAAACCACAGCGCCAACCCTATCGGTTCAAAAACCCAACGTAATAAACCCACTGAACCACCCCCAATCCGCCGCCTATTTAGACCCTATCCTTGTCTCGCCACGCGTCGCTCATCTACGAATCCCGCCAACCCTTTACCCGCATCTCCATCGCCCTCCGTCGCGCCGTGGCGTCTCCCCTGTTTCAGTAAAAACCAGGGCTAGACCACTGCCATGGAGCTTTCGTCGTGGTCGTCCTCGCCCAAGGAATTAGTCCAGTCTATCGCTCCACCGCTTGGTCGCCGGGGTATGTATTGATTCTGATCGTCTCCGTGATCCGGCGGTTTAACGTAAAAGATGCTGTCGCTCTCCGAGTGTGCTTCCGTGGCCGATCGCTCCCTCGGTCGGTCTGCGAGGACGGTGTCACCCTCAGCCTCGCGGCGCTCCTCCAACGCGTCCGGTGACCTGACCGACTCGGTCGTCGACTTGCAGCTACGTGAGCTCGCCAAAGCGCCCTCCTTGCGGTTTCCCTACTCGCCTACCTTCGGTGAGTCAACCGCCGAGCTGCTCGAACTCTCGCGGGATTTTTCTCAACGTGGTAGTTTTGACTGTGACGTCTCCGGGGAGCTCCGGAGGTTGGCGTCGATGCCTCCCGACAAGGCGGCGCCGATCGCAGAGGATTTCCTGACCGGCGATATCGAGGCGCTCATGCGAGAGATAGGCGACATTGAGGAAGCGTCCATCGAGAGCGTGGAGCCGGCGGTTAAGACATGCTTGGAGGGACTGGTTTCGACATCGACGGACACGAAGCGTACGGCGGCGGCAGCTGTACGACTTCTGGCGAAGCACCGGTCCGATTTCCGAGTGTTAATTGGGGCGTCGGGGGCGATACCGCTGCTGGTGCCGCTTCTGAAGAGTACGGACCCGGAGACGCAGGAGACGGCGGTCACGGCGCTTCTGAACCTATCTCTGGAGGAGGAGAACCAGGGCCCCATTATGGCTGCGGCCGCCGTCAAGCCGCTGGTGTACGTTTTGCGCACGGGGACGGCAGTGGCGAAGCAAAACGCAGCGTGCGCGCTGCTCAGCTTGTCGATGGAGGAGAAGAACCGCGTCACGATCGGGGCCTCCGGCTCTATTCCGCCGCTCGTGGCGCTCCTCGTCGGCGGGACGAGCCGGGGAAAAAAAGATTCCCTAACGACGCTGTACAAGCTGTGCTCGTCTAGGCGTAACAAGGAGCGGGCGGTCAAGGCGGGGGCGGTGCCACCACTTCTGGTGCTGGCGGGGGATCACGGCGGGGGCATGGCGGAGAAAGCGCTGGTGGTGCTGGGGAGCCTGGCGACGATACCGGAAGGAAGGACGGCGATTGTGGACGCCGGAGGAATGCCAGTGCTGGTGGAGGCCATGGAGGAAGGGCCTACCCACGGGCGGGAATTCGCCGTGCACGCTCTTCTCCATCTGTGCGCCGACAGCGCCACCAACCGTGGTCTCCTTGCCCGAGAGGGCGCCATTCCGCCGCTGGTGGCGTTCTCACAGATCGGCTCTTCTCGTGCCAAGCACAAGGTATTCATTCCTCAACAACTAGCCACCATTCGAATCCAATCATTCTTAGTTTCAATTCTCTCCATCCATGAAGGCGGAGAAGCTTCTTGGATACTTACGGGAGCAGCGACCGTGAGGAGCACCACCACCGCCGCTGCCGGACAGTGAAGGCGACGGAAAAATCTCATCTTTATCAGGCAATCATCATCTACCAGTTTCCATACCGTCTACTGTAAAAAAAAAGAAAAAAAAAATTGTTCTTGGTGATTCGGATTGCAAACTTGTCCTTTGAACTCATTGATTTTTTCATTAATTTGGATACCAGCCTGAATTGTTTCCATTAATTACCTGGTGCTCTTTCCAAGAATCCTACTTCATGAACTGATAGGAGTTTACCTGTTCTTCTGATCTTAATATCAAGTCTAATACGTTAAAATGGCCAATCTGTGAAAGTTTAGATATTGGTTAGCTTTCGCTTTGCATCTTTGCTTTCTTTATTGATGGTTGGGGATTTGGTGGGCAAACACATTATGTTGGTTCCCTTTCCTTACTAGATACAAAGCTCAAGGATGGTGCAGTTTGTTGTTATTGTCCTATGCAGGGAAACGCATCATTGGAAAGCAAACCTTATGATGATGCTAACATTGATTGATCTGAAAAAAGGAGGGAAATTTTTTTTAAAACAAAGTTAAATTACAGAGAGATATGGATCTTCTTGGTGGTCGTTCATTTCAGCTGCTCATTAACTCAAAATTTAACTTTCCAAAGGTACTTTTAGGGTTAGGTCGAGAGGTGAGACTACTCTAAATACTGTTGTTTTGATCTTCCTTCGCTTATGCCAATTCAACACTTGAGTAGATGTAGTCGTTGGGATTCATTTCTCTGTTTGATAGGTTTAGGAATTAATCCAATAAAATAATATAATTAAGCTACTATGTGGGTCGGCTTGAAGGAGGTAGATTCGCCCCTGGGCGTGGCACAATTGGGACGATGACGTTAGGGCATGTTTGATATGCTGTAATTCATCATGTAGATTATATTACAAGATAGATTTTTTTGTTTGTTAAGATTATATTATATTGTAAGTTTGTAATCCATATTATAAAACAAGGTATATATCTTATAATCTAGATTACAAGCTAAAATCTATGTAATCCATATTAAATTTCAAGG
>JBAMHZ010000017.1:5689411-5706542 GCA_037177395.1 Alpinia galanga | reverse complement strand
TCTCGCATGATTTGGTATATTTAGTCAAAAATAGGAGTGAGGTTCCTGAGGTGTTAACATCATTTTATAATGAAATAAAAGCTCAATATTTTATTGCCTTGCGCATTCTTCGCACCGATAATACACTTGAGTTCACTCAAAAAAGAGTGTCTACATTCTGTGATTCTCATCAAACTTCTTATTCATACACTTCCTAACAAAATGGAGTTACTGAATGTAAACTCTGTTATATTTTAGACATTGCTCGTACTCTTCTTTGTCATATGCATGTTCCTAAGTTTTTGTGGGGTGATACTGTTCTCATAGCTTGTTTTCTTATAAATAGGATGTCGTCTACTGTGTTACATGGGGATATCCCCTTCTCTTGTCTTCATCCTGACAAATCTCTTTTCTCTGTACCTCCTCGCATATTTAGTTGTGTTTGTTTCATTCATAATTTTACTCATCGCTTGGATAAATTGTCTCATCGTTCTATTAAATGCATTCTGCTTGGATATTCTCGCATACAAAAAGGATATCGTTGTCTTGACTCACTTACACCTGTGCTGATGTTACGTTTTTTAAGTCCCAACCATACTTTTCCCCCCATATAGCTCAGTCACATGATCTATTAGCATCTCCTCCATTGCCTATTCACCATCCATGTCTTCCACTACAGATGCTTCGTCTCTTGAACCATTGCAGGTATACACGAGGCGTGCTCGGCCAGAACCAAATTCATGTCCCTCATCTCCTCTTCCTGCAGCTACTGATGCTCTTTGCTCGTCAGATATTGATCTGCCTATTGCTTTTTGTAAAGGTATTCGACCTTGCACTACTCATCCTTTGTCTAATCATATCTCATTTGATTACCTTGGTCTTGTGTTTCGTGCTTTTGTTGTGTATCTATCATATACAGAAGTTCCAACTTTCTACTCTAAGGCTTATCAACACTTGGTTTGGCGAACAACAATGGATGAGGAAATGTCTGCCCTTATCTCTTTTGGTACTTGAGAACTGTTGGCTGCCCCACCTTCTATTGATATTGTTGCCTGTCGTTGGGTATTTAATCTAAAATTTAAAGCTGACGGTACTATTGATCGGTACAAAGCTCATTTGGTGGCCAAAGAATTTATCTAGACTTGTGGTGTTGATTACTTCGAGACGTTCTCTCATACTGCTTGACTGAATTCTATTAGAGTTCTATTCTCCTTGGCTATCAAATAATCTTGGCCAATGTATTAGCTAGATGTGAAGAATACTTTTCTTTATGGCGATTTGCATGAGACAATGTTTATAGAACAACCTCCAGGATATGTTGCTTAGGGGGAGAATGCTACTATGGTTTGCAAACTTAAAAAGACTATTTATAGTCTTAAACAAAGCCCCAGAGCTTGGTTTGATAAATTCAGTAATATAATCAGTATTGTTGGCTTTAAACAGTGCAAATTGGATCATTCTGTGTTTGTACAACAGAACACAAATGGAATTATTGTTCTTATTGTTTATGTTGATGACATCCTAATATCTGGCAGTGATATAGGTGGGATAGATGAAAATAAGAAGTATTTGCAGCAACACTTTGTGACGAGGGATATGAGATGTCCTAAGTATTTCTTAGAAATTGAAATTGTTTACAACAAATCTAGAGCTTCATTATGCCAATAGAAGTATGCTACATATTTACTTAAAGAAATTGGATTGCTTGGAATGAAGCATGTTGATACGCCTATGGATTTAAGTGTTTGGAATGATACTGGAGAGTTCTTTGAGGATAAGGTAAAATATAGATGACTCATTGGGAAACTCATCTACTTAATAGTAACGAGACTTGACATCTCCTTTACAGTTGAAATAGTCAGTCATTTTATGAATAAACCGAAGCAAGTTCACTGGGACGCTGCTATCAGGATTCTTACGTACATTAAGAAATCTCCGGGAGAAGGGTTGTCATTTAAGAGAAATGAGCACCTAAAGATCGAAGCTTTTTTTGATGCTGACTATGCTGGATCTAAGATCGACAGACGGTCCACATCTGGGTATTGCATTTATGTAGGGGGAAATCTAGTAACATGGCGAAATAAGAAATAAACTGTTGTTGCTAGGTCGACTGCTAAAGCCGTGTATAGAGCCATGACTCACATTGTAACCGAGATGTTATGGCTGAAGAATTTGTTTGAAGAATTAGAGTTCACCTATAATGACCCACTGCCAATGTACTGTGATAACCAAACAAATATTTACATTGTAAGTAATCTAGTTTTTTATGAGAGGATTAAACATATTGAGGTTGATTGCCACTTTATTTGTGAGTGCGTAATGAGTCAGAAAATTGTCATTCCATTTACATCATTATCCAATCAAGTTGCCGATGTCTTTACTAAAGCATTAGGAAAAAAACATTTTCCAGAACTTTGTGACAAACTGAATATGATTGACATATATGCTCCAGCTTAAGAGAAGTATTGAATACTTCCAAAAATTCCCTTAATTATAGGGATCATGATTGATTTAGATTAACTTGATTTTAGGGATTAATATTTATTATAATTAATCGCATGCCATAATTATAGGATCGCATACCATAATTATAGGATCATTTTTCTCTTGTTATGTATATAAATACCTACATGTAAACAAATTTATATTTGAAACAGTTTTTTCTCTCTTTTACAAGAATGAAGGTAGGAGAAGATCATAGGTTTGAAGAAAACCTAGGAAGATCTTCGGTGATCAAAAAATGGACTCATATTTGGAGTGGGTGGTCGTTAAGTGAGTGGTGGATGGGACAAAGGAAAACTTGAACCTTGACAATGGAGAAATCTAGACCTAGTGATAGAGGCAGATTTCACTATGAGATCCTCTCTCTCTTGCTCCTGCTCCCAAGCCAAAGAAATCTTGTGGACCAATTGATTCACTATGAACATGGAAACACTAGAGAGAAAAAGGGCATGAGTCTTGTTACCACTATCCTTGACGTGGATGCAATTATCAACTCACAGAAATTGATGCCACTTGAGGAGGAGAACCTTCGAATCTATAAGATTTCTCAAACCAAGCTTGAGCACTATAGTCACCAAACTCCTTGAGCTTGCACCATCAAAGGTTGGCAACAAGGAGTGTGAGCGAAACTCATTAAGAGTTCATGTGATCAAGGAGGGGGACAATGAAATCTTATGGAAGCTATTCTAGCTTTGGTACCATCATGTTGGAAAATTTCACTTAGGGTTCCTCTTCCCCTTTTCTCACAAAATATTAACAAATAGGTCACTGACTATTGTAGTATTTGCATTTAGTGTCTAACACCTATTAGTGTCTAATGTCTCAGTTTTGTTATGTAAAATTTATCATAGACTAAATAAGTATCAAAGATAAGTGAATTTAACAAGTTTAGCCTACTTTTCATATGCACCTCTCATTTTAAAGAACAAATTAACCTTGAAAAAACTTCAGATGAGTGAAACAAGGATAAAGTGTATTCCATAACACCAACTTGTTTGTCCTGACATAAAAACCAGTAACAGATTATTATTTTGGAATAAGATAGCTACCTCCTCAGTTGCTTTGTAGCACCAATGTTCCAGTTCAGCTAATCCTGCTTTAACAAACTCACCATTACTAAATGAGCAACATTCTCTCCTTAACAGAAGACTGCATCAAGAAACAAAGTTAGAATTTTTTTTCCTTATCAACCACAAATTTCTTTCAGAAGCAGGCTGTATAAAAGCACCTGTTAAATAATTGTACATTTATAAAAGAGAATATCTGTGTAAAGACCTTCCGAACTAAGAATGGAGGCACCTAGTCATAGAAGAACAAATATCATGACAGTCATGTATAAGTAAATAAACATTAGAGCAATTAAAAAGAGGTTCAGAGTATGGAGAATAAACTAACATGATTGGCTTTCAATGTGGTCAAGAAACTGTCAAGACTCTTGGCAATCCCTTGCCAGTGAGCAATTAAAGTTTGTTGTGCGGCAGCAGTTCCAGGCGAACGAGAAGACCCTTTGACTAGACTAGCTCTTGATGTTCGTGGGGCCTGATTTATTTAATTACAGAAGCAAACCCAAAAAATGAGGAAAACAAAAATCCTAAAGACATTACTTAACCATAAAGAAAGCATCATTGTCAAACTTGTAACACAAAGTTAGCAAGGCAATTGCATTAGCTGAAAGTTAAAAGTTCATTCTTAGACAAGTTTCAAAACACAAACGGCCCAATTTTACCTGAATGCAAAAACCAACCAATGGAGATATCTCTTTCTTCAAATTATCCCGGATCATTCCATATATTTTCTCCACATATGCAGTCAGCTGTTGCTTGAATAAGAGAGCAGGATACTTTGCTTCAACTTGGCGTAATTTATCTATCCCACTTGTCAAACTCCCATTAACTAAAGCAAGGTTCACACCTTGTGGTGCACCCCTAAAACTCTGAGGAAAAAAGTGCACAATAAGAAAGTGTCATGCAGGTTTGTTTCCAAATGCAAACTGTATAAATAACATAATTCCAGACTTGAGTCATCCTCCCAAAAAGAGTGGCCGATGATGAGCGGCGACGTTGAGGTGCCATGCCTGCTGCACCACTTGCTTTCAGTGTGCGTTGGAGCAGCAACAATAATGTTGAAGAATTGGAAAGCCAATAAGCCAATATCTCATTATTATCCTGAGTCTTAATATCGAAAGAATAACATCATATGATCAATAAAACTATTCAAAAGCAAGGAAATATAACGGAAATAATAGAACAATTCAAACCTCAATAGCATGACCAATTGTCTGAATAATACGATCAAAAACACTTGTGCGCTCCACTTCAAATGATCGCCATTGCAGAAGACATTTATAAGTAATGCAGGCGGCAACAGGTCTTCTCCCTGCAAATCCCAAGTCTTGTGCAATACACCTAATCAACAATTCTTGGTTTTCCTGTAATAGCAGTAAACAAGTCAGATTGAAGTGACAGAATCAAACAAAGGTGCATGATTAGAGAACCATTCTTGAGGCAGAATAAGATAATAAGTTAATCAACCTGTTGTTTTTCATTGAGATTTCTTTGTGGCTTATCCTCTATTTCAGAACTCTCCCGCATGTTAAATGATGCACTAAAGGAATCCTAAACCACATAAATAACATCAGTAGAAAAAAACATGTCCAGTCTGTACAAAGCTAGAATATTAACAGAAAGAAGCTTCATCTTACTGAGATACTTCTAGTCTCGCCATTGATAGAATGACCATTTTCAGAACTCCTCTGGTGTAACATTCAGGAAAAGAAAAGTTTAATAGGAAAAAATATAGGCAAGATAAATAAAATAATAAGTTTGTTGCATTCACCTGAAATATTGATTTTGAACGTCCAGATAATAATTTATTGGGTGCCATGGATAAAGCCTGCTGACGAAATACCTTATTTTCTGAGTCCACATTTGCTAGCTTCTCTTCAAGCCTAATTGAGCAAGAATATAATTAACGTGTCTAAAATGGAAATTGCTGCTATACAACTTAGCAATAGAAGCAGGCTTAGATAGCTATTTTCTCCTATCATGCCACATGAAGTGAATATTAGAAAGCATTTTCACACAAAATGGAACTTCAATCAAGGCCATAATTTTGGTGTTCACAGCCTCCTTCAATGAAATAAAGTAAACCTTCCATGGTCAGATAGTAGCAACTTTCAAGAAAGTTACTGTAACACAATCAGACAATATCTATAATGTTTTTCACTATACCAATCACTTGTAGAGAATAAATGCTGGTGCGAATAATTTCAACCTATGCAGGATTATTTTTCAAATATACATCTTGAAGTATTCCTAAAGTGGAAAACTCGTAACAACCACAGCAGGGGAATTCAGCTTGTGAGCAATTTTTCCAATGAAGGTCCCAAAAGTGCAGTAGACTAGATACCAGATATATGAGAAATTGATGCTGAGGCCAAGATATTTATCAATATGCATAATAATATATATTATTAAGCTCTATGGAGTCCTTGATTTCACCAAAATTATGTATCTGAGAAAGAGCTACTAAACATTTGTATTAATAGTGATGAACTCTGGAAAGAGCAAAAGTTAAAACCTATGCATGGTTTCCTTCAGTTGAAGTAATTTTCCTTCTGCTTCAAGTAACTTCTTCTTTCTTTCTTCGCTTACTTCTTGTTCTTCAGTGTATTTGCTTTCAGCATCATCAGCTCTTTGTTTTTCAGACTGTAGGGAAGCCTAAAAGGACAAGAAAATGGCATTGAAATTAATCATGTCCATATTGTAAAGGGCACAGATTTCTGGAAGATGTGTAAAATGCAAATAATAAAAAAAACAAACTTGCCTAGAAATTTGCTTCACTAGAGAAATCCTGCAGACTAATGATAAACATAAACAATACTAGTGTATGCACCTAACCTAATAACCATAAATTATATATAACAACTGAGTCTAATTTCACTCGGTAGGAACAGCTATATGGATAATCATAAACTATATAAAAACATCAAATGTGGAAAATTAAACTTTGTCAATCATTGTCAAGTGCTGAGTAAATTCCTCCTAGACGAGAGAACACATGTTGAAGCATGTTACGACATTATCCATCCACTGTTTGGAAAGGAAAATGCTATGTATTTCCACTTCTCATTCAATTAAGGAAAATGCTATGCTTACTGATAAAACTATTGGTAGAATCTTCCTGAAGCTACTACACCAAGATGTGAACATGAAGGGGGAAATAAGTCACAGTTAAATAAATCTTGATTGCAAACCATCGAATGAACATCATACCCACTAGACCTTGCAATATAGATAAAGTCAAAAATTATGCTAAAGGTATGGCCACAGATGAAGACAAGCACCTTCAAATTCTCCACCTCAGCTGTCAAGGAATCAATCTTCTCAGTATCTTGCACAAGAACAGTAGTTTCCTTGACAACAGGAGGTGCTTCTTCAATAGCCTTCCTAGCTGCCTCTCGTTCCTTGACAAGCATTGATGTTGTCTCATCTACTTTACTTTGCAGTTCTTGCAAAGAGTTCTGTAATTTTCCAATTTCTTGTCCTTTAGCTTCCTCTAAGTCTGTCTGTATTCATCACATGATTAACCTAAATCAACTTCAGTATAATGTTTAAAATGAAAAAAAATGCGTAAGAGAATACATAAAACAAAGCATGAAGATCTGTGATCCTTTCATGATTATTCTCTCTAGGTCATGTCCATCATTGCAGCTGCTAAAGTAGTAACTATGAAATATCCAAACATTACCCGCAAACGCTTTTCCAACTGCAAACGCCATGTAAGCTCTTCTACTGCCTTTTCAAGTTTATCCTTTGCTTCCTTGAGGGCACCTGTTTCTCGTGCAGCCTGAAACAAACAACAGAAACAGAAAAGAACTAATAATAATGGTCATATCATGGACTACAAGTATTCCTCTGTCAAACAATTTTTGTAAGTGAAAATTGGGAAGGATGCGATTGTGTTTGGAAGTATTTCCTCAATGGATGAGGTCTAATGAAAGAATAAATACTTCGAATAAAACAGCTGTGGTATTTCCATTCTCTCCTTTCTTTGCAGTTGGTTCAACTCAAGATAATAGAGTATTATTACTAAGCACAATGCATATATACACAGGCATTGATATGATTCATTGTGGAAGTTCCCAAGTAGTTGGGCTAGTAGCTTCTTATTGTTGTTTTGTTTTTCAAACATAAGGATAGGAACGAAAGGGGCAGATGCTTATACTTTCCTTTTCAAATGTGTGTTCTCATACTGATGCAAAGAATGTACACTAGTTTATGCCCATGAAATTCCAAGCAACAGAAATGTAGTCTTGATTATGGATTTATGCAATAATTTCATACAAATGACTGATTAGAGAACAATAAAACTATGGAGGGTTTTCAAAATTTTCAGTTTACAACCAATTGTACCTTATTCTCGTAAACTTAAAGCACAAGTCAATTCCAAGCATATCCCAGAGTAAATCACATGAACTACTATAACAGCATGGACCTCATCAAAAATAACCAAAAACTTCAAAGAAATCCTAGTCATACAAGCTATGGTTGTATGTTCCTATGCACAGGAATTCCATGGTGAAATAAAATGTATTTGCTCTCTCATCAAAATTCATGTAGCCTTTCATGCTAGTGCATACATAGGCCATACAAAAGAAAACAAGTAGTCCTTGGCATGCTCATCTACATGATTGTCTCCAAGTATACATGTATCAGCATGTTCCACCAGAAAAGTGTTTCATATCGTGAACCTTGTTCAAATGAAAGAAGTTCACATCTTCCAAGAAAATATGTAAAAATAATAATAATACACACACACATATATATAATAAAAACAAAAACACTTTTCTCAGTGATGGTTAACAAATTCGAAAGGATATGCAAGCAAACATAGAGCTAATGAAGAAGAAAACATAAAGAACCCAATTTGATCACATGTTTCTATCATCATGAACCTGCAGAAATAGCTAAATTGCAAGAGCAAAGTACCAACCATTTTTAGCTTCCTAAGCTCTCTCCTTGCAACCGTTCCTCTCCAACGACACTGGGTAACAATTGCTGCTCTCTTTAGTTTCTTGTAGTATGAATGAGCTCTATAACAATGCCATTTAGCCTGCAAAAGAGAACAATAAAATAGCAATAATATGAAAAAGAGCAGATTTAATATTATAGGCATTGTAAAACTGAGAAGAAATTGATGATCTCATCATGAAAGAACAACCTGAATAAAAATTGCTGCCTTCGTTTGTCTCCTAAATCTAAACTCATTCCGAGCAGCCAAAAATCTAAAACCAGTTTGTAGGACAAGAACTGAATATTGCAGTTTTTTGTAAGCCTTCTT
Organism: Alpinia galanga; assembly: GCA_037177395.1. Lineage (NCBI taxonomy): Eukaryota > Viridiplantae > Streptophyta > Magnoliopsida > Zingiberales > Zingiberaceae > Alpinia > Alpinia galanga. The sequence continues at coordinate 5,697,719 of JBAMHZ010000017.1, read as the reverse complement.
AGAGTTATGTCGCCGCAAATTTTTCTGAACAATAATTGCAGCATTCTCCCTTCTCATGTTCTCATATAACTTACAAGCCAATCTTCCTATAAACACAATCATGTTAGATGAATAAAGAACCAAAGAATATACTGAGACAATGAGATCAGTTGGACACACTTCTCCACAATGACTGCGCATAAATGGCAGCCTTCCGTAAAGCAATAAATTGCTTCCGCAAAATATGTGTTCGTATTTGATTTTGGATAGTCTTTGCTGCTCTGTTAAGAACTTCAGCTCGCAAAGCATCTAATTCTGCCATCTGACCGGCTCTAAGGAAAACTTTTGTTTTACCTATCTGGAAATTCAGGAAGCATTGCCAGAAAGACATGAAGAATAAAGAGTTGAGAATTCACCCCCATAAAACTTGAAAGAAAAGGCAAACACCACAAAAATCAGGATTCATGATGCAAAACACATTCCAGATAAAAGTGGCCTGTGGCCTACATAACTCTGAAAATTTTAGTCAATATAGCAAACATGGTGCATATTCCTAAATAGACTATGGTAGGAAAAAAATATGGAGTTGTGCAAAGAGAAGTTGTGAAAAAAAGGGAGAATTCAAAAATAATGAAGTTGTGCAAAGTTGTGACAAATATGGTCAAAGAATCACCTGAAATCCTTTCAAGCCTTTACTTTCCAGAATCTTCCTGCAAGCTGTCTTTTCATCGCTAATCATGAATGCAAAATCAAAAAAGAAAATTTTCTCACAAGTTCAAAGTCATGTGATCTGATTTAAACCCCAAACACTCTATCATATGCAAGATTAGATAGAACTTACTTCCCAACCAAAGCTTCTGGAGCAAGAACACCAAAACGGTGCAAAAACTCGTAGAAAATACGACGCGTAGGAAATCCAGCACAGCTGATTCTTATAGCCTCAAGAACACCCTGATGTCACCAAAAACATAATAAAAGGAGACAATGGAATGGCAAGTGGTACGAAATAACAATTTTCAAAATCAAATAACATGACCTAAGCTACTCACGCCACAGCGTAATTGTTGCATGACATTGGCATTCTCAAATATAGCAGGTTTTAGAAGGTTGTTTGGCTTCACACATCTGATATAATGGGGCTCTGTGGAATTTAATGTATCCATCAAAGCCTGCAGTTGTAGCTGAAGCAAATGCAAACTATAGTGAGAAACATCATTCCATATTAGATGGGCCTTCTAGTGTTCTCAAGCATGAATATTTTCAACAATAGAGGAGGAAAAATAAACACCTTAAAGCGAGAACCGATTGATGAAAATTTAGAAGATTTGCTTGTTTCCTCAGGCAGAGGAGGAAAAAGGCCTGAAACAAATGAGCATTTTGAAGCACTCAACAAATCTTGGTGTTCTGCCACGACATAATCCTTGTTTTTATCCAGGAAAAGATCAGATTGATACACAACCTAATCATAGAAAACAAACACATTAAAATAAAAGTGTTATAGCAATTTTAGGCTAAATCAAGAATCCAACCTCTCCAGCATAATGATTAATAGCAAAATCAGTGCGTGAAAGCTTGGGCTTGATGAAGCGTTTGTGCGTTTTAAATGTCTGGTAAAGTTTTTGAGCAAAGGTTTCATGTGTTGATTTAGGAAACATACTGCATATAAGTAGATTATCAGACAATAATTTATCCACTCTCAAAATATAAAATCCAGAAGATAAGTGTTAAAGACTAAGATGAAAATCCAAACCATGCTTCATCAAGAAGTGCAATCACACCTCCAGGTTTCTGTAAAAAAGGGAATTGCAGAATAAGCTTCCTTGTATGAATCTCTATTCATTACAACAATTGATAACCATTGGCAGAACATTTACAGTCTTAATCAGTTGTAAAATACCAGAAAATCAATTGAGTTATTAAGTAAAATAAAATTTCCATCAAACAAAGAGAAACAAAACAGTCTAAGAGGCAACATGTAAAATAAAATTCATGCTAGTTCCCATGAGATAAGACATCTCATCAAATACATGAAAACCTGGAAATAGGAGCAACATATGAAGGAAAAGTTGGGAGCAAGGGGTTAAGAAATTCAATAGAAACTACAGTAAAATTAAAAAAAAGAAACATGCAGTATAAGAAAAGCAATTGTTCATGTTTTAGGGACCAAATGTAATGCAAATTATGCAAATATTATGATCTCTGTGAACATCTAAGTGGAATCTATCCAAGATAAACTAGGCCAATGATCAAGAGAAAAGTACTAAATCTTTTTCTAATCCAATTAAAGGAGGAAGATAATTGATGTTGTTGATCTATGAGATAATGGCACCATGATTAATAGACATATGGATTTATGTAGGGTTTTGCTCATTGGTATTAGAACCTGTGGAGTTTTAATTCTGCTAATGCTAACCTGATTGAAAATATGTATTGGGTTGGGTGGAATGGATTGGCTCCTAGAACTGCTGATCTTAGAATGTTCAGAGGAGGTGAGGTCTGCCTCGGATAACTTGGGTAAGGATAAAACCACAGGTCTAGATGGATGATGTTGAGTTGGCTCCTAGGATTTCTGATCTTAGAATGTCCAGAGGAGGTGTGGCCTGTCTTGAGACTTGAATAACTTGAGTAAGAATAAAACCCAGGTCTAGATGGATAGTGTCAAGTTCTATATGTTTGAATAGGAAAGTAGCAAGCTGATTACAAGAGTTATGCCTTATGGAGCAAAAAAGGATAATTTCTGTTCCTAAGAAAGGAGCTGCTGCTATTAAAGATAACATGATTTCTTTAAGTTAGCTGCTGCTATTAAAGCTAACATGATTTTTTTAAAGTCATTGTAACAGGAATGATGCCTAATATGATGACAATGGAATTATATGAAGCAGGGACTTATTACCTGGCAGGAATTTTCAAGACATTGTTGTGAGAGGGGTGAACTCATTCTATAGATGACAAAGCTCAAGTCTTTATGTTATTGTGAAAATTGATGAAGGTCTTTAATAGAGTTTCTTGAGAGTCAGTTAATGTTATCATGAAATGAGTTTTTTGGTAGAGATTTCTAGGGTTGCTTAAGGCCTGTCATGCTTCACCTATTTTCATTCAAAGTAAAATGGAATTACTTCTAAGAAGTTTAAAGGGAATATTGGCATTAGGTAGGCGATCTTATATCACCTTATTTATAATGATGAAACAACTTCTCGCCGGGCTTCTTAGTGAAGTTGTGAACTAAGAAAAAATCATTTCTTGTAGAGCACAAGTATTTAAATCTAATATGATGTTTAGTGAACCACGTTACTAAATGTAAAGGTTGTCCCATGCTACTTAGGAGAAGATTAATCTAATAAAACGAGTCATGGACCTAAGAACCTAAATGTAAATACCATCTAATACCAGTGAGTTACTTGTAGTTTTAGATTGATGAATAACAAACATAAATAGAAGGTACTAATTTTTACATTACCATAAAAAAGTTTTACATTCATTGTATGAAAGAGAAATTGATCTCTTAATTCCTCGCTTGAATTGAGATTACCCTACAAAATCATTTACTCTGTAGGATCAGAGCCAGTGATGAACTCAAATTTTAGGAGGCTTTTCCATTCCACTCGTGTCAGACATGTACATGAGGATGTTGCAGGCTTATATCACACGTGTACATGAGGATGTTGCAGGCTTATTTCACAGTGTCATCATCCTCTGATGCCACAGTGGATCAACCAACATTGGTGGTTCAATTTCCATCTAGAGGATCACATAGCAGTAGAGGAGATTATCAGTGAGGCTCATTGATGGCTGTGGCAAATGATCTAGCAGCCAAGACTAGCCCACCTCATCATCCGTTACAAATTGCTCATATGGCCCAGTCAAGCACTACAACTCAAAAGAATCTATCAACCCACACCTACTCTAAGTCTAGTTTCATTGTTATAGTTCTTGCCAAGGATTACTCGTGCTTTCTGTAGTTCCAAATTATCATGAGTGCCTCATCTTAACCAATTACTTTTATGACTTGTGGAAGTGCATTAACTACCTATTAGTCCTATGCATATGGACCATTCTCCAAGATTCTAAATTTTGAGGCCTGTAAGTACAACTCTAAAAGCATCTTTCTTTGTCTGTTTTTACACTATTCTACCAATGCCACAATAGTCAATAGGTCTCACAAATTTTCTCTTTCACCTTTATTCTAGCTATCTTTCTACACTTGATTTTCCATTGAATTCATTGTCTATTAGCAAACACACTAAATCATCTAATTATTTTGCAACATTCAATGCCACTTTTGTTTTATTCTGGATTGGATGATGAGCAAAGTGAGAGAATAAGTGTTGCCAACTTTACCTGCTAGATGTGATGTGTTTTTAGTCCCGTCACCTCTTTAGGTCATCCTAGTTTCTAGAATTTAACATATATGGTTCTGAGTCGTGTTAGTTTCACTCTTGGACTTAAGTACTTTGTAACTTTAATTGATGGATATTCTAGAATGACATTGTATTTTTCTCTTTCTCTATACACTAAAATTAAGTGTGTTAATTAAAGTTCTTCACGATGCTAATATTAAGAAGTAGTTCTTTTATAATTTAGTTATTTCTTTCATATTTAAACCAACCCCACCTAGTGGTATAAGACTTGGTTGTTGTATTTCTTTTATACTTAAGTATTCTTCATTAGCCTTGCCTTTACATCTCATAAGCATAATTACGATGGAAGAATCATCATTTAGTTGAAATTTCTGATGCTCTACTTCCACACATGCTTATTCTTTTTGTATTGATGTACCTCTTGCAACATGGAATCTGATAAATCATATGTCATCCTCTACTCTTTAAAAACAGGTTCCCTTAGCATTCCTCTTTCCTAGGGATGCTTTATATGTAATTCCCTCACGAGTGTTTGGTTGTACATGCTTTGTCAATCTCTCATTTTCAAGGTTGGACAAGTTACCCTCGATCTACTAAGTATGTCTTTCTTGGCTACCTATACCTCCAGAAGGGCTAACATTTCTTCCCTCTTCGAAGTAACTTCTATCTAGAGTAACATTGTGGGCTTAACTCTGCTGGTATGGCTTTCTTTAAGTTGACTCCCTTCTCATCTCTAAACTCTAATTTTTAGTAGGTGTAGGTAGTGCTTCCTTTTTTTTCTTCAATGATCACTCTCATACCTCCTACCACCACATCCTCTAACCCAGTAAACCAACTCTACATGCTTCGTGTATATCCAAGTCACTCTCCAACTCTCTTGTTGCCTATCATCATCTTGGATTCTACCTCTCATATGCATCTTACCATTACACTATATAATAACAATAGCAATTAAACCTCATCCCACTAGGTGGAGTCAATTATGGAAAACAACCCAGCATTAGCACAATAGTGCGATTGATTCATTCATTGAACATTTGCTTGTGTTTGACGCTAACTAACAACCTAACGCAACCCTCAACCTTATTGATCCGGGCTTGGGACCGACATCAACAGTTTTTTCCATTACACACTATAAAGATACATAAAAGTGTTCTACTTAGTGTGACACCCAAATTCTGTATTTTTGTCCTCTTCAGAGGTAGGTCATGATTGATAAGCTAGCTGATTGACACTTTCTTTCATATGGTCATGATTAATCCAAGTTTCACCTTAGTAGTTGTCTTTTGTCTATTCTTTCATCAACCCATCATTAAGGGTATCTTCCTTCATGGTGATCTTACTAAGGAGATATAGATTGATATGGAACAACCTCAAGAATTTATTGCTAAGGAGGAGATTGGCCTAATAAAAGTTGAGAAAAAAATGTTGTATGGGCTAAAGCAACTTTCAAGCACTTAATTCAAAAATTAGCTTTCTCCTTTGCCAAGAAGGTTCTCCTTAGTCAAGAGGCATATCCTTCTGGTATCATCATCATTGATTATGATTTCATTAGAATTACACGATTGAAGGAGTACCTCTATCAACATTTTATACAAAACCTAGATAAACTTAAGTATCTCTTCAATATAGAGGTCGCTTACTCAAAGGGCATTTTACATCTCTCACTACAAGTATGTAGATGATAGATAATAGGTTTGGTATGTTAGGGACCTAACCAGTTAACACTCCTATGGGTCATATTGTAAAATTTATATCAAGATAGGGAGAGTCATTATCTTATATAGGGAAGTACAGAAGACTCATATGGAAATTGAGCTACCTCACATTTGCAAGACGTGACATCTCATTTGTGATAAATGTAATCTCTCAGTCCTATATTGTGATCATTGGGAGGCAACCTAAGAATTATATGCTACTGTTTTAAAGGGAAAGGCCATTGTTTCAGAATTGAGATTATCTTCACATTTTAGAGTACACTAATGCTAATTGGGCACATTTTCTTCCAGATAATTGATCCATATCAAGCTACTATGCCCATTGAAAGGTAATTTAATTCCTAGAAGAGAAAGAAGTAGATTGCCGTACCAAGTTGAGGATTGTTGTACCAAGTCAAGGGCATAGGCAAACTATAGAGCTATGGCTTTAGTAGTAGTAAACCCATTTGGATTAAAAGGTTAATGACTGAATTGAAATATATTCCCACATAGACTATAATTTGTTTGTCATACACATAGCTTCTAGTCTAGTGTATCATAGAAGGACAAATCACGTAAGTACTACAGATTGATTTCCAATTTATCAGAGAGAGAATTGCAATTTGTCAGCTTCAGTAATTTGCAAGAAGATTGGCCAACCAAATCCTCAACAGGATCCAAGAAATGAGTATGCTTGCTTACTCTCATGATCTAAGGTCAAAGATTAAGCTGATCTCAGTACACAATGTTTGGACTTGCAGAAAATCTCCTAACTGGTCAGTCTTCATGTAATAAATCTAATGGATATTTTACTGAGATCTATACTCAGATTAAACATATTCTTAATAAATCAGCATTACTCCCATTTCAACTACAATATAACCATCTGAATTTCATGCATCATTTTAATCACTATAGCCAGTATTCAGAACACTGATCAAGATTAACAAACAAAGCACTGCTTTGAAAAATAGACATGCCACTGAACAAGAAAATCAAGAGACAAAAAGAAGGAAATTGCAATAGATCTTGAGCTAGTATGGTAATTTGAGAGAACCTTCTCAATAAGATCCAGAACATCTTGGTTATCAACAAATTCAATGTAACTCCAATCTATTGCCTCTTTTGTGTATTCTTCCTGCTCCATCTTGAAAACGTGCTGAAATAAAAAGTTGCAGTCCAGATTAATTATTAATAGACATTATTCATAGACATTATCTTGAAAAGTGGCTTGGAATTGAAAATTTTGTCAAATTGGAAAGTAACTTGGAAGTATTAGCAAAGTTTAAAATTTCGGCCCGTGCCTCAATTTCAATTTATGACCAAAACGATATGATTTTGGTATCGTATTGTATCGTGCCAATATGATTTTAGAACCCTTTTAAATATAAAATATAGTAATTAAAAATATTTTATTAATATTTGATTACTATCGATATTTATTATTGAATTATATTTAAGATGTTAAATGTTGAGTTTAAGTTTTGATATTATTTCGTGAAATATTTGATGCTTATTGAGTAAAAGTCGATTTAAGTTAACTGAAATCCATCAAGTAAGTTTAAGCTATATTTAATTTATATTTATTTTAATAAGTTTAAGATTAAATCCAATTTATATATAAAATAATTTAATTCATTTAGTAGCAATATATTTTATAAAGTTAGATATTATATTATATTTAATTTTTTTATAAAAAAAGGACAGCCCAGTGCATGAAGCTCCCGCCAAGTGGGGTCCCGGGGAATGATCCATTGTACGCAACCTTGCATTTTTTTTTTTTTGCAAAAGGCTATTTCAGGATTTAAACCCGTGACCTCTAGGACACAAAGCATCAACTTTACAATTGCGCCAAGGCTCCCCTTCGTATTTAATTTTTTTTCTAAATAATTCATTTTCTTAAAATGTTTTTTTCTCTATATTTATCTTGTGGATGGATAAAGAAGAGAAAAAGATAATCATCTTTAAAGAAGTTAAGATAGGCTAAGAGATTTTGTTTTTCCTCTATTTATCTTAAGAGATATTTTTTTCTTTTTGTTTATTTTGATGGAGGAAAAAATAATGAATCAAAGAGGAAAATAATAATAAGAAAAACATGAATACAATAACAATAACAACCAAGTCTTATCCCACTAGGTGAAATCGGCTATATAGATCCTTCTACGTCATTGGACACTATCCCCTACTATATCATCATATATGCTTAAATAAATTTTATCTTATTTTATTATTGCTAACTAAGTCTTTTTTGTCTTCCTCTTCCTCGTTTGATGT
>JBAMHZ010000017.1:5653653-5671424 GCA_037177395.1 Alpinia galanga | reverse complement strand
GCATGGTTTGACATGGACCATGACTCTGATACCAATTGTTAGTGCCTATAAGATTCACATATTTTCACATTGGTATGATAGTGTCCACTTTGGGCCTAAGCCCTCATGGTTTTATTTTTGGGTTCTACCCAAAAGGCCTCATTACCAATGGAGATATATTTTCATCTTATAAGCCTATGATTTTTTCCATGTTTTACCAATGTGGGACTTTGATTGTATTCCTAATACTCCCAAAAATCTTCCCTCAAACGAAGGACCACATTGAGCCACCCCCTCAAGTATATCCATTCTTGAAGGACTTCCTCTGCTTAATGTCCAATCCTCAACCCACTAGGTCTTCCTGTCAGTTGTCTGGTCCTCCTAACCCAGCTAGACTTTCTGCCAGTTGTCCGCTCATCCTGACTCAATTGGACTTCCTGTCAGTTGTCCGGTCATCCTGACCCAACTGGACTTCCTGTCAATTGTCCGGTCCTCCTGACCCAATTGGACTTCATGCCTAGTGTCTGGTTCTCTTGATCTGGACATAGGAGCCTCATTTCCTTCATTTGAGGTGCATGACTTGACATAGACCATAGCTCTGATCCAATTGTTAGTTCTTATAAGATTCACATATTTTCACAATAGTATGATATTGTCCACTTTGGGCTTAGCCCTCATGGTTTTATTTTTGGGCTTTACCCAAAAGGCCTCATTATCAATTCATCTTATAAGTCTATGATCTTTTCCATGTCTTACCAATGTAAGACTTTGATTGTATTCCCAATACTCCTAACATATTTTGGCTACTATTTTCAACTTTAATATCGTCTTATCTCGTGTCATATTAGGGTCACCATATATTTCACTTAATATTTGTATTCCTATTTTTTCCTTAAATATATTTTATTTTTCATCTTTTAACTTCCATCACTTAATTGTAAGAGTCATGTATATCTTTCTTCTATTAATACTATACTTAAGGTGTATATCCAACACTACTAATCTATATTGGATAGTTAAGCTTTCTTCAGGGATGACTTTACAATTTTTATAATTCTTTTTATCTCTCTTTCTTATCATAAGAAAGTCAATTTGTGATTTTTTTATTTCCACTTTTGAATGTGATCAAGTTTTATTCTCTTTTCTTAAAAAACATATTAGCTAGTATAGGTTATATACTATCGCAAAATCCAATATAATTTTTCCTCTTCATTCCTTGTTTCAAACTAATAATCTCATGCACTTTCTTATATTCCTATTTTTTACTCCGACGTATCCATTTAAATTGCCTCCTATTAAGATTATTTAATTTGATGGAATATTTTATAATACTTCATCGAGCTCATCTCAAAACATTGATTTGATATCTTTATCTAATCCTACTTGAGGTGCATATATACTAAATACGTTCATAGTTTCTTTCTCCACTACTATATTGAGAACTATAATTATATCTTCTTTCTAACTACTTCTACAACTTTATCCTTTAATTAATTATCTATAATAATACACATTTCATTTCTTATTTTACTCTTTTCTATGCACCATAATTTAACACTTGAGTTCTCTATCATCTTTGCCTTCTTACCTACCAATTTTATTTCTTACACACATGAAATATTAATTCTTCTCCTAATCATTGTATTATTACCTCTATTGCTTTATCAATTAAGATTCCTTTGTTCCATGCTTTAAATCTTAGAATATTAGTTTTTCTATAATATTTATTTTTACCCAACCTATGGTTTGAAAATTCTTGCCTATTTAACACTACATCCAAGTTTTCATAGAGATACAGTAGATTTTATAATACATTACAGTCAGACCCTGCAATGTGAACTCTTGCATATTTATCACTACACCTAAGTTCTGAAGATGTAACGATTCTTGTCAAGATGTTACAGTCAGACTCTGCAATGTGTTCCGAACAATATAGCATTAACACAATAGTTTGATGGATCTATTTATTGAATATTTGTCTTCTTATTTTAATTCTGGCTAATAACTTAATGTAATCCTTCTCTTTTATCCAGACTTGAGATCAATCATGATAGAGTTAATCCGTCATGGGAAGAATTAAACTAAGATAAATATTTATTTTATTAAAATGTGTAGATATTTCAATAAATCCAATCAAAATTAAAAAGTATTTTATAGAATTTTTAAAATTAGACTATACATTAGGGAAATGTCTTATTATGTTCATTAGTCTGATATAATTTGTTGAATTTAATATAAATGACATAAAAGAACAAAGGTATAATAACGAGTCTAATATAAAAGATAAATAATAAGATTATAAAAAAAAGAATATTAAATATAAATTATAGAGTTTTTTATTTTTTTTATTATTATTATTTTACTATTACCAGGTTATTTGATTTTTCGACTCGACTAATTTTGGAGGTGGTCAGTCCAACATCACAGACCTCTTTTAAGGGAGTTTATAATTCTTTAGACGAAGTCTCTATCGATGATTAAGGTAAATCTGAAAGTGCTCATAGCTTAGTGGTCAAGTCCAACCATCATAGTCATTCGTTCTTATAAGATTTTTCAGCGTTGAAGTCATACTCTATTTGTAAAGATAACTTTTGTGATTAGAATTATCTATATAATTTTTTTAAAATTCATTATTGAACATGTTACAGTAGAATTTTTTTTATACACTGTATTTATTGTAGTCTTAATTACTTTACGATATGACTAAATCTTGTCCTAATATTATAATATATTTTGGCACAACACAATATATATTCATTATTTGTTTCTTCAACAAATAGATGACAAATTTTGTTAGATCATATTTTTTATTTAACTCTCAATAACAAATACTAAGGAAAGTTGTCTTAAAAAGTATTAATATGAAGCTCCATAAATAATAAATAATATATATTGACTTGCAAAAATTAATGACGATCTTAAAACGAAAGGAGAAGTAATTTCTTTATTGCTGGTTAAAAATTTTAAAATTTTATTTGGTATGTTACAATTAATACTATTAATAAATTTTTACAAAATAAAAATAAAAATATTGTTATTATATTAGATAAGTTAAAATTATAATTTTGATCCAATTTTTTTCTTTACTTCAAAGTAGGTTTAAACAATTTAAAATATATGAATATAATTTTGATTTTTTTATAATGTAAAAAAATTAAAATTGTTTAGTGATGATTTTTTTAAAAGAAAAATATTTGAATCTTGAAAAAATTTTAAAATATAACATGTACGGTTTAGATTTATTTTTAGAATTAAAAATAATGAAAAAAAAACAATAATTTTTTTCGTAATATATAGATAATTTATAAAATCCTTTGTTAGTAATAAAAATAATTAAATTGATATTAATAAAATCTTATTTGCACTTTAAAAAATATTTAATAATTTTTAATTGAAAAAAATTATTATCAAAATTTAAATATAAAAATTTAATTGGTAATTTTATTCTTAAAAAGTCAGAAAATTAAATTTTACATAAAAATTTATTTTTAAAAAATGATTTTTTTTGCACAATAAAAAAAAAATATTAAGACCCTAGACGTCCTTGTTTAACACTGGTATCACATAGTGATGCCCCTCGCGAATTTTGTAGTCGATTAACGTCGCAAAGACGGTAACAAACGGCGTCCTTCCCAGTTCCGTCATCATCCTCCCCGTCGATTGAGTTCATTATCAAGGGTTGGCACTTCGAGCGAAGGGACAGAGTGAGGATGGGCGGTGGCGGAGCGGAGCGATGGTGCCTGGTCACCGGCGGCCGTGGCTTCGCTGCCCGGCACCTAGTGGAGATGCTTCTCCGCACCGACGACTGGTGCGTCCGCGTCGCCGATCTCGCCCCCTCCATCTCGCTTGAGGCCCACGAGGAGGCCGGTGTTTTAGGCCGCGCACTCCGATCTGGCCGCGCCGCCTACGTGTCCGCCGATCTTCGCAATAAGGCACAGGTCGTTAATGGTGAGTGACATCATTACCCGAATCCGCTGTTGTGAGAGCATCCATCAGTCTCCTGTCTTGATCTACAATGGTTCCATTCCACTTATTTCGGGCTTGAGTTTCGATTTTGCTAAAGCTTCGATCTGAAGTTTTTCTTCAGCTACTCAATCGACCAGATCCTCTCTTACAATTTCATAGTTGGAAGTGACGGAACTCGATTCTGTAATTAAAAGCTTGACACCGTTACTTCCCTGCGTTTAGGTTTCACTCTATACTGCTTTGGGAGTTTAAACTGATGTTTGTTCAGAGTTTCTGTTGATAAATCAGCCTCGAATGTTCAAGGTTCTTACATGTTTCTAGATGTCAGTTCGCTCGAACCATATGAGACTTCCACTGCAACTGCCACTTGTTTTTTAACATTTCAACTGCTAGAATCTGATGTTTGATTAGTGTGATCTGTATGTTACTCAGAGAGAGACTTATTTCGGGGATGCACTATAAATGTTATTTTATATGATACCCGGAATGGGATGCTGTACCTTGATTAATAGAAAAGAAACTATATTAATTTTTGCATATTTAGTCCCTTTGTTTATTTGGCCGTGGTGTTGAAGCTGTTTTAGCAGGTATTGGTTCCTTGAAGAACTAGAGATATTCCATTTTTAGTTCAGTTTATTGCTTATAGTCACTCTTCAGTTTTCTTCGGTGACTTAATCTCATCAGATGAGTATAAGACGATCAAGGTTCCTTCTGACTCACTTGTGCAGCTCCAGTCAAGGAATAGCTTCTGTGGTGATAAAAGAAAATTGATCTTTCTTAAACTAGGGAGCATCTGCCTTTTATCTTTTGTCTTGAAATGTTGTCATATTTGAGTACAATATAGTCCACCTGGGATGGAAAACCTCAAGAAAGATAAAGGAAAATTGGCGAACTAGATTGCAATAGGAAAACTAAACTATTCAATTTTCCTTTTAGTAATTCTTGCTGTTCAAGGGGATTTTGTTCCCCTTTTTTTGTTCTCTGTTCATCATACTAATTTTCCAATAGTTATGCAATGTAAGATAAAAGACACTTTTAATAATTTTAGTGGATGATCTCACTTACACTTGCTCTTTCTTGGTGATTTCCTTATACAGTGTTTGAAGGAATTGAAGTTGTCTTTCATATGGCTGCTCCTGATTCATCTATCAACAACTACCAGCTTCATTTCTCTGTGAATGTTGATGGTTAGATTTCATGTCTATGCTGATTTTAGTACTCTAATTTGGCATAAATGCTAGACTGAGTAAAGCATGTCAGTAATGTAACCTATGTTAGCACATTTTATGAACAATTTATACACATCAATATTTTGGTTAACCTTGATGTTCCTTCAATAAGAATTACTTATGCATTTTCAGGTACCAAAAATGTTATTGATGCGTGTATTGAATGCCAAGTGAAGAGATTAATCCATACTAGTTCTCCTAGTGTGGTCTTTGATGGTGTTCATGGAATTTTCAATGGGGAAGAGTCACTTCCATATCCAGAGAAGGTTCTATTTAAATTATAATCTTTTCTGGAAAGAGACCCTTTTTTTGTTTTGTGCATTTTATCATGTTCTGATTCTTGATTATTTTCCGACATTCTAGTTCAACGATTCATATTCAGAGACTAAAGCAGAAGGAGAAAAGCTGGTTTTAAAAGCTAATGGCAGGAATGGGCTTTTGACATGTTGTATAAGACCTAGTAGTATATTTGGCCCTGGTGACAGATTGTTGGTGCCTTCCCTAGTTGCTGCTGCAAAGGTTGGCAAGAGTAAGGTAAAATATTCAACCTATGTGAGAAAATTTTCAAGCAGTTGTGTTTCAGTATGCAATTAAGAATTTTTTTTCTTTTTTGCCTTGAGCAATCTAGTTCTTAATTGGACAAGAAGTCAATGATTTTGCTGTTTCAATTATTGATCTTCTGCAGCCAAATCTGACTCTGAAATACATAAAATTTATAAATATTTATATGTGGTAGTTTGAAAAAAAAGCTTTGTCTCATGTCCCTGATCGGATTGGTCATAATGTGTTAGTGTTCTTCAATCAGTGTGTTGTTACTGATCAATATCCTCTCTTTTCCCTTCCATATCAGTATATCATTGGTGATGGGAATAATCTGTATGACTTCACATATGTAGAAAATGTGGCATATGCCCATATATGTGCTGAGCGCACTCTAGCCTCTGAAGAAGGTGCTAAGAAAGCTGCAGGGCAGGTATATCCTTTCTTTTCTTTTGTTTCTGTGATGGTACCAGTAACATACTTTTTACTGCAGGCCTATTTCATAACTAATGGAGAACCAATAAAATTTTGGGAATTCATGTCATTAATACTAGAAGGTCTTGGATATGAAAGGTATGTATAGTGTTTGTGATGATAAAGCCACTTCTACCTACTTAGTGACTTTGTTTTGTTATGCTCCCCACTTCAAGGAAGTTTTATAGCATAGACTATTACACAATGGAAAAATCAAATTTACAGTAAAGATGGATAAGCATATAGACCATTCGGTTCTTTGTTCATATGCTAAATCATATATGTACTTCAACCAAGATTAAAAAATTGTTACTTGAAGATGATAAGCAATATTTGAAAGGAAAATATAATAAAATGTTGAATTCATTTATTCCAAGATTTTCTTCTTTTTGGTTTCTTCTGCCATTCTCCACTAACATGTAAGATTTGTGTTTTTCCCTTTTCTTTTGATAATTATCATGAGTTTATTGATTGCAGGCCAAATACCAAACTTCCAGTTTCTTTTATGATGCCAATTGCTCACTTGGTAGAATGGACATACAAGATCTTTTCACAGTATGGGATGCCCGTGCCCCAGCTGACACCTTCAAGAGTTAGACTTTTGTCATGCAATAGGACTTTCAGCTGTACAAAAGCTAAAGATCATATTGATTATGAGCCTATTGTATCTCTCAAGGTTTCCAACTGAACTCATTTAATCTATTTTCTATCATTGCGTAGGCATAACTGTTTCTATTGTTATATGAGATGTTCTCTTTTATGAACATAGGATGGTATCCAAAGAACAATTGAGTCATACTCTCATCTTAAAGCTGACCAGAAAAAAAGAACATCTAAAGTTTCTACCTATTTGGGTGGTGGAAAAGGTATGGATGAACTATCCCATAAATTCGTTTGCTTGATGATTTTATTGACAGATTCTTCCATTCTGCTTTCAGTTGCTGACACACTTCTTTGGAAAGATAAGAAACAATCATTGACAACGTTGCTTCTGTTGGTTGCCATATATAACTACTTATTTGCAAATGGATATACAATGATTACAGCAGTGGCAAAGCTAATCTCAGTTGTTGCTTTGTTCTTGTTTATCCATGGTGCTTTGCCTTCAAAAATGTATGAGTTTTTTGTTTCATCGAATGTTATGATTTACCTCTATGATCTTTTAGTTTCCTCTTTGGTTCCAGTATTTCCAGTTATTATACTTTTATATATGGTTCTCTGCAGATTAGGGTATAATATTCAGAAATTATCACCTTCGTATTTCGAATTGTCAGAAGAACAGGCACGTAGGCTTGCTCATTCAGCTACCCATATATGGAACAACGGTATTATTATATTGCGTTCACTTTGCAAGGGAAAGGATTGGACATTGATGTTTAAGGTTTGTCTTAATATATTTTGTTAATTTTTTGCTCCCTAAATTTCTTTACAATTTACATTGCTTAGCTGAGGGGGTCCTGAAGATATTTGTCTTATGTGGAATCAAACAGGTTGTTTTCTTGTTATTATTTCTCAATGGCCTTGGATACATGTCGCCGCAGACAATGTATAAATTAGGTAAACATTAGGTTTTTTATTCAAGTTATTATACTTGAACGTTGCCGTGCTGCTAGTTGTTAATGTAACAAAGGAGCTCTTTGATTTTGTTGCAGGGCTTGCTATAGCTTTCTTTGGTTTGTATGCCTATGATCGATGGGAAGATGAGATCGACAACCATATTAAGGATGCATACTCCCATGTCAGGAAGTTGATATCGAAGGTTCCCCGAGGCCATTGAGGCACTCGTGATGTCGGCCACTACTGGTTTTGTCTGCAGAATTTGATTAAAGCATGTTCCAACTTTGCTTAGATTGAGGATGCTTGAACCCATCTGTGAACTTTGCTGCAAATTATTTCTCAATGATGGATGCTTTGTGGAACGTAACTAATCACGATCAAATGGTGCATTTTCAGGGCACTTGTTTTATGGTTGCCCCTTGCAGATTCATCTGTCAAGTGCTTTCTTTTATTTGGAAAACAAAGGCCAAGATATATGGATGAGGAAAACAGAAGAAATTGCAATCGAGCAGTTCCTTTAAAAGCAAAATGAAACCACAATAGATGATAATGATCATGAGTGGGGAGGGCAAAGCACACTATCAATCCCTGATCAAGGAACTCCATGCTCTTTCCTGTAGAGCCTTACAGATAAGTGGCATCCTTTTCAACCTGTAGAACCTGTAAAAGGCGCGCAAAATGCAGCCATAAAAAAAGTATAGTTGTAACTCTAGCAAAAACCACTGCAATTTATATTAATAACGGGATTAATCAAACAGTTGGATGTCAAAAAACTACCACCTCGTATACTGTATAATGCACCAGTGATCAAATGCTCTAAGAAATATGACCATCAAAATAAAGTCTTAAAACACAAATGAATTTTGACGGATAATTAAACAATTCGAGCACTTTTAATTTCCTCTCATTCCCGAGTATATTCATATGAATCTTGCTTAGGAGGAACACAATGACCAATTTGATTTTTAAATTCATTTTTATATACATGAGTTTATTAGAACTGATGTGTTAAATTAGTTAGGGTTTAACTTTTTCTTTTAGAAGAATAGATGAAGATAAATTTAATAGAAAATGTTAGATTTTTTCCCCAAACTCTTTTACGCTTTTTTTCTGAGAAAAAAATTATTTTGACATTTACTTCTCTGCTTAAAATATAATCGTATTGGCATTGCCCTATTAAACTATTTTTTTACATTTATTTATGTTGATCATTGCTAATTATTTTATATCGTTACTCAGCCGAGTTTAGTTTTCGGTTTGTTTTTTAATTCTATGCGCCACATTGTATTTTCATTATAAAAAAATGTATTTCTTTATTATATAACATAAATCATTATATAAATTATTTATTAATTTAACAGATTTAAAAATGAATTGAAATATTAAATATCCACCGTCTGTAATGATGTCTATGTTACATCTACCGGTTAATTTGCTTTATAATTTGTTGTCATACAAAGGAAATGCACAGCATATGCTCTCACTTACAAAGACGGATGTTCCTGCCACCACCCGGTGGAGGTACCTCCCATTATATGGACACGCTATTCGGCACACCCCGTCCCGTAACACCTGGTCCTGAACTCGGTGCCATCAACTCGTACGGCAGCACCCCGGCTCCGCACCGATTCCGCCGCTTCGGGTCCGCGTTCCGGCTCTGGATCTCCTCCTCCGCGGCCGCCACCTCCGCTGCGAACGCTCTATATACCGCCGCGGCCTCCTCGTCAGCCGTCCACGCGGCGGCGCCATCCCTCGTCTCCCCGAGGTACTCCTCGTCCGGTGAGTGCGTCGAGAGCGTGTCGACCACTGCCATGAACTTGGTCGCCTGCAGCACGCTGGGCATGGAGGAAAGGAAGAAACAGTGCGGATCGGCGAGGAAGGCCTTGTACTCGTCCGCGTCTAGCTCGGGGTCAGGGACGAGCCGCCGCATCAGCGGAGGGCGACTCGGGACGTAGCCACCGAGGGGATACTGACCGAAGTTTAGGGAAGCGTGCTGGGCCGATGCTATCCAGATGAGGGTGGTGAGCAACGCAACGAGGTCGGACGCGGTGTCCAGCGACGGCCACCACGAGGCGTGGCGGTGGTCCCCGTGACCGACGTTGACGCATTCACGGTACCACGCCTGGAGTTCCGAGTCTGAGCGGACTCGGTTGGGGTCCGAGTCCGGGTAGTAGATCTGGACGTAGGCTCCAACGAAGCGGGTGATGGCGGACCAGAGAAGCAGGCCGTCGTTGGCGTAGGGATAGTCCGGGAGGATGAGGCGGAGGCCGTGTGGCTGTGTGTGGTCTGCAACTGCCATGCCCCTGAAATTTCGCACAAGTATTTGTTAAAAGTTCGCCGACAGTGTAGATTGGATCGAAGATGAGACGAGATTCGGAATGGTAGTGGCAGGATTAAGAGGACGTGCCTTCGGATGAGATCAGCTGGCAACCCTTCGAGGTCAAACCGCCAGTGGTGCTTGTAGTAGGCGGCGCTCATCTCCATGCCTATGGGGCCGGGAGTGAAGCAGGACTCTATGACGCCATCGGCATTGATCAGGCTCTGTCGCGCCAGCGCATTGATCTCCAACGTGTACCGCATGTGCGGGTGCAGAAGCTTGAACACCGGATGCATCGTGCTCAGCTGCCTGTGCGCCGCCAGTATGAATGGCTCCATCGCCGCGTGCGTCCTCAACCTACTCCATGAACAGGAACCACTTAGCTAGAGGTGATGTTGTTACAAATTTGTGTAGTGAAATTGGTACATTTTTATACCAATGGTTGACGAGTTGATGAACACCAGCGTCGTTTGAACAGACATGGGCCTTGCCGAGCATCCACAGCCAATTGGTAGTAGCGTCACGAGGGGGCATCAACACCATGCCGGGACGGGATGCGCCTGGTTGCTGTGGAGGGAGTCCAAGCTCGATCGCGATCGTTTTCAGTGTCCCAATGTGAGTCAAAAAGAAGAGGGCCCTCGTCGCGTATGCTTTCCGGCCATCCATCATGTTGATTCTATCAACGAATGGCAGGTATATATCGTGGAAGTCCAACATGAACAGCTTCCCTTCCTCCACAGCCTTTTTTTTTTTTTTTATTAATAAACATGAAAAGGGTCAGCTGTAAGCGAAATGCTGTGAAAGATAAACACGGCAATCCACTTTGTTTCACCTGTTGGACTGTCAACCCCTCGAGTTGACCGCTTATGTGGGCTTCGGTGATTGCAGATTCAGGTGGGCCATAAATTGCAGGGTCAAGCTTGCTTATGGGAGGGAACGACTGTGCCATAATAGCTTTGTTAGTGTTTGCAACTCAGTTCAATATACAAGTGAAAGCCATGGAGATACAGTGCTCATGTGGGATTGAAGGGAGCGGTGGGTTACCTGAAGCCTCTCTATGCTGACAGGGTTGATCCCTGCAACTGCCTGCCGAGCAAATTCATCATCCCGGAGCCATGCAAACTTATCCTCTACAGTGCAAACCACATGGGCATGTCAGCATGTTACATGGTCAAACATACTGATTTGGCATTTGAAAACTCACCAAAATCACTTTTCTAAGTCATTAAGGTACTAATGTTTAATCATTAGGTTGTTCCTTCTGTTTCAATTTGATCATTTTCAATGGATTTAACTTATTAATTTTGATCTCAAACAGTATATTACTGTTAGAATGCGAGAAAGTCAATAAATAGCAAGGAGCATGTTGCTTCACTTACTTGTGAGGATGCTTGGGGTATCATATCGAAGCAGACCCTCGCTTGATTCTTGTATCTTTTTAACGAATGGGAGCTTCTTCAGGAGATGTTCCTGGAGGCCAAGCTTCAGGATGAGGCCCTCCTTGTAGAGGTTGTCGATGTGGTGGAACCCTTTGAAGTCATGGTTATCAGCAGAGATGGATGCAATGAGTGACGGGATGAAGCTGTGCAGCACGGCCTTGAGTCTTCCAGCAGCGAAAGCTCCCTGTTTTAGCTCCTCAAATGCCTCATCGCGTGGCACGTAGATCGGATGTGGCTTCTCGACTCGACTCTCAGATAGCATGTCTGCGCGATTAGATGATTCATGGTAAGTTGTTTCCAGACTACGCATTGGTGTCAAGGAATTATTCTGTTGTTTGTTAATTATCAATACATGAATACAACTTTTGGTGAATCTGAAGGTGTAGGACTGACAGAATTAGACATGCATCTGCGGTGCTGCTTTCACCACGCATCTCTAAATTTGATCTGAAAGTGAATAGTTTCTAGATGATTTGCACTTGTTCTTTAAAAGGTTGCTTTTTAAGACAATAATTTAGTCACTCATCCATGGTGGGCCAAGTCGATCATCCTCTAAATTTGATCTGTCACACGGACCACTACACTCATTGATTGTTAAGGTTATAGAGTTGGGAGTTTGCACTGATCCAGTCGATTCTAAGTCATGGAGCAATTTCCAGTTATACTGTAGAACAAATTGTGTAAGAGAACTCACTTGTGTCGGTAGGAGGACGACCAGTCCTGCATCTCCTTGGATATGGGATCTTCTCACCTCCGAGCATCGGCCTCACAAACTCAGATCCTCTGTCAGGATTGCCCAAGTCATTGTATGTTGCATAGTCATATATTCTGTCTGATAACTTCCGAATGCCTTTTCCATCCCCTCTCAGCTCCTTGAGCTCGGTTTCCCTGAGTTCCTTGAGTCCTTCAGGTGTCTCAGATGGTAGATATGGCTGCACAACAAGTAACAGAAATCTTTATGGTTAATTTCTTCAATTTCAGAGCTACAGCTGCTTAAATACTGTACTGTACTGCTAGGGAGCATCTATCAGCACTTTCTCATCTTTCTATCCTTCAAAATTTTGTTATCTTTTTGAAGCGGAAAACAGATGATGCGCTTAGAATGCTTCCTATTCTAAATCATGAATTCTTGCAGTTGCTCTTCGCTGGAAAAATGACCTCTAAGAGTTAATTGTGTTTCAACCTTGTACAGAGAATTCTCTGGCTAATTTGGACAGGTCTTTATGGAGATGCATTTAAATGCTAAGGATAGTGATATCTAACGATCGCTTTGAATGGCTGTCAATAGCAAGCTACAAAAATTTTGGTGCGGACCTTATTGCTGAAGAAAATTCTCTTCTTGGGGAGGTCCTTGGTGGATTGAACCCAGGAGTTGCAGGAGAAGTGAACTGGTCCGCACGTAAAGCCTTCGCCTTCGATGACTATGCTCTCCAAGAAGAACTCTTTCTGGTGGCGGTTGATCACCGTGATTGCTCCTGGCTCACCGAAGCTGGAGTCCACCTCGAAGTCTGCAGTGTACACCACACGCTCTCCCTTGACGTTCTTCTTCTCGTACCAGTCTTTGATCACCGTCTCCCCGCTCGTCTTTTGCTTTTTGGTTCCTAAGTTACAGAAGCAAGCCCAAGAACAGTAAGCGAATTGCTGAGGGAGACATGAAACAAGGTTTTATCAATTACGGGGGAAGCAGAAAGGAAAAAAGGTTTCGGTGTTTTGAGTTTGGAATCACACAGAATATAGTTGTTTGCTCTCGAGAGAACAAAGAGCAAAGTAGAAGATGCCTACTTTTGGGGAATTTGAACTTTTCGATCATTGGGGATCTGCAGAGGACTCTAGTTTGTAAAAGAACAGAATATTCTGATTTTTTGTTCTTAAGATCAAACTTTTATTTTATGAAAAATAATTGACTTTCTTTTTTGTGTTTTTTAAATCATCACGCAGGAGATCAAGAAAGCTCGAGGTTCAAACATCTTAAGATTTTACAAGGCTTACTCGGATTGATCTCGGTGCTGATGAGTTCCAACATCACATTCCGGCCAATCTTATCTGTAAGAGCATCAAGCTGGTTGACGATCACATCCTTGATATCCTCTTTGTGCTTCCTTCTCACGGTCAACGCAGCCCTGAGCATGACTTTACCCACCTTAGCTTGCTTCCCAGCCACCATCCTGATCACATCCTCATTAATTGCTGCCTTCACCGGCGTTGCCACGGTCTTCTCCGTCGACCTGAGCCTTCTCCTCCTTCCTCGGCCGTCGGTGCCGAGAACAGGCAAGGCAAGACTCAGCTTGTTCTGATCGCCCCTAAGCGAAAGGGATCCATTGCCGTGGAGGAAAGAAGGCTGGAGAAAACCCATGATCTCACTGCAAGCAGCCATTCTTCTGTTGAAAGGAGGTCAAGTTGTTTCTTGCTGCTCTGTTCTTGGAAGAGACAGAGGAGGTGGCTCAGAATTGGAAGAGGTGATGTTGTTGTTGTGTGTATGTAGCATGATGCTGTATGGCATTTATATAAAGCTAACCCCCATTGATTTCTAGTCTCTTACCTTGGGCACGTTTTCCTTGTTTGATTGCATTTCCAGGGGACTATAGCAAAAAAAGGGAAGAATATGGATGGTTTTATATGACTGCAATATTTTAACTCTCAGACCAAGTCAATCGGGAGAAAAAAAGGAGGATGTTTCGTTGCAATGGCAATGGCAATGGCAATGACAATGGCCGTGGTTCATCTTCTCACTCACCATATTTTGTTGATATTGACTCTTTGAACTTTCGACCCTTTAAAAAAAAATTGTTTTCTGGGGGCTACGTGTGTCGTCATACAAGCTTGTTATTGCTAGAATTTTCAAAGGTGCATTTTGAGGTGGTTTTTTTTTATATTAAAAAAAAAATTTTTATTGACAATTTACTGAATTATGCATTTAATTTTCTCCTTAGTTTTAGTTTGTCCTCTATTCGACTAACAACCACTTAAATCGACCGTCCAAGCGGTTGTGAAATCATTGCTAGGGAGTCGCTAAATCACATAATCTTGATTTCATGACAAGTAAAGTTGTGATTTAATGGCTAGACAATTGCATAGATCTAGTTTTGACGTTGCTATGATTGCATAATTGAACAACTAGCTAGTTGTGATTCTACTGTTGCGTTGACCACTTGTTTAAACATTTACCGATCAAACAAGGGGCAAAGGAAATATTGGATTAAAAGGGTATTTCAAGAGAATTGACATCTAATTTGGTAATTAAAAAAAATGTGATTTAGGCTTTTAAAAAACTCAGGGACTTAGTTCTGCAAATATTCCATTTTATTAGTAAAATATTGAACCAATCCTAAGATTCTCTTGAAAGTTTTTTTTTAAGATCTCTAATATTCAAAATACTTGCACCAAGAACTTCTAATCTCTATATTTAATTAAAACTGTAAACAAAATTTATAAATATAGATATTTGAACGTTTACTGCCGGTCGGAGTGATTTATTAGTCTATATATTTAACTGAAAAATAAAATAAAAAATAATTTGCAAAACTAGAAATTTGAGCACATGTCCTTAGATTAACCAAATATTCAACTAATTCACCAAAAAAGAAAATTCTAAAAAAAATATAAATATATAAATTTCAGTTGGGTATTTAAAAAACAAAAAAATTGATAATAAAAAAAGATCATAAAATTTGTAGGAATTTAGGATATCTAAGTATTCAAAAAATGGTAGAATATGCCTGGATATAATGGAGTGTTAAAATAAAAAAAATAATTATATATGAATTTCTAATAAAAAATAGTAAAATTAAGAATACTAATATATCTCTAATTAGAGCTATTAAATGGACTGAACTATGGCGAAGTAGGTTAATCCATCATAAATCAAATATTTAGCAGAGAAGGATAGGTCGCCTTGTCATCCCAGTGAGTTAAAAAATCTTCAATCCAATTCAAGATGGATTATGGATTAGGTGAATCAATCTATAGACCATAAAAAAATATAAAAAAATAAAATTACTCTATCATTTTCTTTGAAAATATTATCTTGAAGTGTCACTTGCAAATAACTAAAGTAATTCTATTTGGAAGAAATAAGAATTCAACAAAAGATATTATTTTCTTATATTAATTGAATATGATAAATTAAATTAAGTTCACTTAATATAGAAAATACATAGACAGACTAAAAATATTTTACGAGAGAGAGAAAAGCTTTTAATTTTCTCATCTCGTGGATCAACCCAAGCTCAACACAGGTTGGGTGTTGGTGGTGGGTTTACATATGATTACTGTAACGCATCTGATTATGTTGTACTGGTTCAAACTCGATTAAGTGATCTAATTATGGTTTTAGTTGTGAATTTGTATTATTGGATGTAGGTTATTGGATGTAAATCCTTATTGTGTAAAACCCTTTAATCAGCACCATTAGTATTAATGAACTGTTAACATATTAGGGTTGGCTCTATATATAGAGTGTGATCCCCACATGAGAGAAGGATGAACGACTGTCTCTTTTTTCCCATTGGGTAAAGCATTAGGAGTTGTCTCTCTCGTACCTGCGGAAGATCAAGCCCTACGACTCTTTAGCTTCTTTCGATCTTCAGATTCTTCCAATAATGTTGTCTTCGGATCCAAGTGCATGTTTATATTTTCGTTGCATCTTATTTTGTTTCACATATTTATTGTAGATTAGATGATAAGATCCTATGTTCCGATCATTTGGTTTGTTTTTGTTTTCCGAATCATATGCCGATGCATGATCCATTGAGGGATTGAGAGATCCATCATTTTGTGTCGGAGCACGAGGTTTGATGTCATTGATCGTACATCATTAGGATGCATTTTTCGACGATCTTGATCTAAATGTGTGTGTTTTGTGTTAGATCTTAATTTAACTTGTTTAAACATGCATAATTATTGAATCTAAGGGATATGAATCCTAGGTTTTATGTTGGATCAAAGTTTTTCACATTTTTCTACGAATAACACAAAGAATAGCAATGTAACCACCACCATTTTTCATTGAAACTGTCACTTTTGATCTACAGAAATTAGATCACGCAAGCATTAGTTGACTGATGTGGACCATCAGTCGACTATTCGTCAAAAAATAGAGCACATAAAGTTTTTTTAGTCGACTAAGGCACTCGACTGATCACCATCAGTCGACTGATGTGCATAAAATTTCAAACAAAATATTTATGGGTTGACTGTAGGACTCAACTGAGTATGTCAACTGAGTATGCCAATCGACTGACATTTGTGATTAGTCGACTGGTGTGCTTAAACTAGGGCACATAATGATTTCGAGTCAACTGAGCCAATCAACTGATGGTGCCATCTCAATTGACTGATGGACTCTAGTTGAGCACAGAAGGGTTCTTAATCGAATGAATCACTCGACTGATTGTGATCAGTCGACTGCTATTAGGTACTTGTCAATTGGTGATGTATGGAACTTTCAAAGGTCATAACTTTTGCTCGAGATGAGTTTTGAGGTATTCTCGATTGCATTTCAAAATTCATTCAAAGCTCTACGTTTGTTACAGTTGGGTAAACCCACTGTAACACTCTACCTTGAGCCTAAAAAACGTTATTTATGGTCTTTTTGGAGGCCTCAAAGTTTTTGAGTCTCATGTAAGGTTATTTTCGTCCCCTACATCATATAAAAGTAATAAAATAGTCGAGTTACCTAGGATTTCATCTGTATTCATTAGCACATGTATTATTAAGTTGAACTAATACTATCATCAATGTGAGAATTATTAGATAAACTTAGTGCATTATTGTGTGAATGAATATACATCTATACTAAGGATGGTTGGCCCAAAGGAAAATCATCTTTAAGCCAAATATATATTTAAAGTTGTTTACTATAAACACATTAGTGTTGATCATACACATAATATGTTGGTCTAAAGGAAGATATATTATGTGACTGATTATAGAAATAATAAAATATGGTTATAATTTATATAACCAAATCTGACTCATATTGGATATATTATAAATTATGTGTATATTGTGTTGGCCCAAAAGAAAACACATTGTATGACTGATTACAGCATTTTGAGTTAGAATTAGAGAGTACTACTAATAAGTTAATCTAAAGATTAATTATAATATTATATTTGATATTTTATAAAGGGACCCATTGCAAGTAAATATATTTTATTATTTACTTTATGTCACTGTTTGTATATATGCATGTTTATGATTATTAATGTGAGCATTCGTTTTATTCTTTCTTTTGTCTTATAACACAAATGATATCTGCTCATAAAAATA
>JBAMHZ010000017.1:5575465-5589213 GCA_037177395.1 Alpinia galanga | reverse complement strand
TCGTGAGCTTGCAAGAGTACAAGTTATGGAAGGAGCAAACAAAAAGAAAGAGATGTCGTGAGAAAAGAAGCTTGCAAAAGTCAAGTCGTAGCACATCTGCTCCAAAATTGTAGAATGTCCTAATTGCCCATTGAGATGGAGTTCCTCTATGGAAGGGAATTGAAGGAGTGAAAGAAATAATACACAGGGGATGATAAAGACAAAGGACCTAGAGCCCTCTTTGCACTGAAGAGAAATGAAGGGGAAAAAAGGAAGTGGTGGAGAGTTGGATACGACTGTGAATCCAGCAAATAAAGGGGATGGCAACATTATTGAAGAAGGCACAGGAACAGACGAGATAGGAACAACCGAAACTATCATCCGATTGGAAGAGGGGGTCAAAGTGGCTAGATGAATAATTTGAGGGGAAGAGGAACTAGGCCCGAAAAGAGGGGCGAAACCCTTTAGGGCCTCTGAAGGAAGAGGTCATGCCCTGAGAAACTCGGGAGGAGGGGTCCATCAGGTAGGGACATAGGGCCGATAGTGGAAAGAGGTTTGAGGCAAAGGGTATGCTGTTGATGGAATTCTCAGAACCAGTAGGGATGACCATAGAATCCCTAAAGTGTTTCCTTGAAAGCTGATTCGAAGGGGAGAACATTCATACCAACTGCGGTGGTATGATTAATAGTCACAGGAGCCCCCATAGAAGGCAATGAAGCCAGTAGGGGCGAGGACCTGAGCTCATCTAATCTTTTCTGTTGGAGATCAAAAAGGGCATCCCTAACAAGTTGTTGCATGGTGATATGAAAAGCATAATGTGTTACAAGAGGGGAAATGCAAATCGCCTAGGGAGATGATGATTAAAGTAGTGATGAATAGGGGCAGAGAAGAAAAGGAGGAGGGAATAAGGAGAAATTGGCACGACACCCTAAAAGATTGGGGAGACGGGTGACTCGTTAAGGGCGAAAAGATATAGAGATATGCAACCCTAAGAAAAGAAAGACGAGACGCAAGAAAAGGGTCAGATAGTAATTAAAAAATGTCACACATTTATATTCACTCGTCTGACTACCCGAGGGGGTTACAATGATGTAAGCCTAAATTAGTGACCCACATGAATGGGAAGCAATGTCCGCAGTTTGGTAAGGGAGTCACATAGAGAACCGAAGAAAAGTAGAAAGTTTAAGTCTCTCAAATTGGGAGCAAAGCGATTCGGGAGGAGCAGATGACCTAAGTTCTTCAATGCAAGAGCGGAGTAATTCAGGAAGAGCAGAAGACCTAAATCCATCGAGTCAGGAGATGAACTATTCGGGAGGAGTTGAAGGCCTAAGTCCCTTGAGTCGGGAGCGAAGCAACTCAGGAGGAGTAGAAGACCTAAATCCCTCGAATCGAAAGTGAAGTGGCTCAGGAGAAGTAGAAGGCCTAAGTCCTTTGAGTTGGGGGCAGAGCGACTAGGGAGGAGCAGAAGACCTAAATCCCTCGAGTCGGGAGCGGAGCTACTCAAGAAAAGTCGAAGGCCTAAGTCCATCAGTCAAGAGCAGAGCAACTCCAAGGAAAAGGGCCCGAAAGGCCTAAGGTTTAGGACCATAGAGGAAATCTCTTTACGTACGTATCTGGTCCCCCAATGCCCTCTACAAATAATAATTCTTACCTATGTGGCCTACCACATGGAGATTCCTTACAGAAATTATCTCCTAATTGCCTAACAGAAGCCATCCGTGAGACACCCAATGATGGAAGGAGAAAACCTTGAAGGTGCTATAAGAAGACAGTTTAAGGAAAAGCCAAGAGACTACTTTCTTTCATTTCTCTCTCTTATCCATATGTCTGACTTAAACATTGAAGGGCCGTAAGCTGGAGCATCAACGATCATCTGACACATGTTACTTTTGATAGGTTATCGGTAACTCTACTATTACGGCCGTAAAAATCTATCTTCCCCTGAAAAATTCAATGGAAAAAAATCACGTGAAGAACACCGCGTCGCAAGACATACAAGGAGAAGATCCGAAGAAAGTGCGATATTGTCCATGAGTAAATTATCCATGCAAGTAATCAAACTCTTTCACTGATGACGATACAGATGAACCACCGAGGGATAAGGATAATGCAAGTGATGAGAATTAATACTCTTGTTTCTTGGATCATGTTCGAAGCATTAATTCCTGTCCCTTTGGGCAGGGAGACAGCTGCTCTTTACAGAGAAGCATAAAGGAACTACTTCTTTCTTCGTAATTTGCGTTTCGATCTTATGGATCAAAACAATGTGATCGGATATGCAGAAGGATATTGTAGCAGCTCTGAATCTGGATGGACCAAGTATATTTCTTCTCCCGTGAACGATCGTCGCAGCGAAGCAGATGGTACTTATGGCGAGGAAGAAGATGACGATGGCGGCAATGGCGATCAGGAAGACGGAGACTCTCTGACTGCTACTGGCGAGTTACTGCACCAGAGTCAGTATTATCGCTGTCGTAGCGGAGTCGATGAGGATGGACAAGGTGGCGACGATAGCGATCCTACTGGCGATGGTGAAATGGTGAAAGAGCAGCCTAATTTAAAGGTTTCTGCAAGTAAAGAAGAAGATGCTCGTTTCTCTGCTCATCTCGAAGACCACTGGCAATTAAAGATAGATTCAAATTGCTGATGCATCGATTCAAGTTGAAGTTAGAGTATGTAGTTTATTTGGTAGTTCTTAATTTCCTCGAAGAGGATACTTGATTAATCATCTCTTGTTCCAGCAGAAATGGAATGAAATCGAAGAGTTTTACAGTAGCGATGAATCAAGAACAAAGGAAGTGTCTTTGGTCGATCTTTATAGTAACAATTAAGAATCAAATTATGAGCGATAGGATCGAATGATGTATTACTTTCCTAGAAATTATCTGGTCTTGCGCTGCTGCTGGAGGTTCTTGCGGGAGAAGACCATGCCCCGGATGCCGTCGGGGTCGGTGGCGAAGCCCAGGAGGCGGTAGAACCCCACCACGTGCGGCTCGGCGTAGAGGGCGATGTTGGAGACGCCCGTGGCGCGGAGGTCGGAGACGAGACGTTCCATCACCGCCTTCCCCAGCCCGATCCCCTGCAGCGACGGGTCCACCACCACGTCCCACACCACCGCGTTGAACACCCCGTCCCCCGTCGCCCGTGCGAACGCCACGGGCTTGCCCCCGCCCAGCTCCTCTATCCACACCACCACCTCGCCGGCGTGCCCCAGCGCGAATCGGAGCCGCTCCGGGTCCCTCCTGGGGAACCCCACCCGCGCGAACACCTCGTTCAGCGCCGCCATGTCCAGCCCCCCGGGGCTGCGCCGGACCCGGAAGCCCTGGGCCTCGAGCTCGCCGTCCGATAGCGTGAAGGAGCTGGCGGAGGGGAGGCAGAGAGGTTTGTTCTGGAAGGAGATCCGGTGTCGGAGGGGGAGGGGGATTGGCGACGACCAAGGGCTGCGGAGGAGGCCGGGGAATTGCATGGCCGAGGTCGCTCGATGGAGGATATGTTTCTGTACTGTGTGTTTTATTACTGTTATTATTATTATTATTTCTATTAGTATTAAATATTCAAGCTTTAAATTCGATTAATTTTAAAGATAATCTGCTCGTCCATAAATTTCATTTAGAGAGCAAATAATTATTTTAGGCAAAATTCCGATCAATCATCAAAATAAATTTGAAAATACTCATAACTTAATGATTTAATTTGATTTTTACAGTCACATTGCCCCATAAAATCGTTCAATATTAAAATCATAATCCATTTGTGAAGGTAAATTCTTGTGATCAAGGTGGTCCATATAAATTTTTTAAAATTTACTATTGAACATATCCTAATAGAAGATTCAACAACGATCTTTTGTATAATACCTTTCCACCTTACCACTGTGTCACGCCTATAGCTATTGTTATTATTTTTTCTTTTAGGGAAGGGATGAGTAAATTATTAATGGATGGAAATTAAAAGTTGGATTTGATTAATTTGAATTTTTAATTTTTGTAAAACAAAATATCAATTATTTCTATTTATTTGATTGATTTTAATTTTAAAATTTAAAAATCGAATAAATTAAACTATGACATTAGTCCACTGCGTAGTCTTTCAAAATTAAACAGTAAATTATTTAATTGGATGATTGATTGAGAAATTAAATAAAAAATTAATCAATTCAATTAAAAAATTAAATAGAAAATCGATCGCTTACTTGATATTTTATTAATTTAATTTTCATAAAAAAAATCGATCAATTTAGTTTATAAAAAAAGTAGATTTAATCGATTGATTTAATCGATTCAGTAAATTCGATTAATTTTAGGACATAACAGATCATAATAAAAAAAAGTCAAGGCATTTTAAAAAATCGATTAATTTTAGGGTGAAAATGAAATTCACCTGATGAAAATTAAGGGAGACAATCGCTTAAGAAAAATATAATTCAAAGCGGGCAGAAATATTCTACACCGTGGCATGTAATAATTTAATATTAATATGCAGGCCAATTATATTTCGTGTATTTCTTGCTAAATTAATCGTGGAATACCAAATGCAGATGACAGCTCAGCATCTGGCCCACTGGATTCGGCGGACTCGATCCACGGCTTGGATCGTACCCGATCAGACAACACAGTGATGTGGAATAAACTGTCTTTCGCTCGATCTCTCGACTCATCGTCCGTAGGGGTAATTCGATCGGTATGCCTCTTCAAATACTCAAACTTTTGATTTCTTTCCTTAAAATTTTTTTTCCTTCTTATTTTTGTTTATTGATCTCCTCCGTCTGGTCAAATCTGCGAGGCCTTCGCTCGTGTTTGTCTTTTTTGCTATGGATATCGCTTGAACTGCAGTTTTCCGGTTGTGGATCACGAAAGGTAGCATCTTGATTCTGGATTATGAGTTGGGCATTGTTCTTTCTTCCTTGTTAATTTCCCTTTAATTTGGTAGGAATTTCGGTACCTTTTCCTCTCCCTATCTTTCGAATTTTTCAATTCTCTTCGGTTTAGGGTTTCGATTCCCCTTATTCTTGTGAATGATGGTTTTGCCCCCTTGCGAGCACTTATGCGTCGTGTTCTAACTGTGAATGTGCTTTTCATCATCGATGATAGCTGCAATTTGTATTTCTGTCGTTAACCTTATCAAATACTTCGATGACTTTGGTATTGTGCAGAATTAGAATTGGTCCTCTCACATCTGCCGTCTGGATAGGCATCGGAGCAGCAAGCATCCTCTATTCTTGGAAAGGTCAGGCAGTGGATTTACCATCTGGAACTGCATTTGCAGTAGCCTCGTGGTTGGTCTTCCATTTTACGTAGTGCGCATGCTGCTTCTTTGAGTTCGTTTTCAGTTAAGTCACTCGTTCATACCTTCAGGCTTCTGTTCTCTTAATTATGTCCCGGAGCATAAGCCCATCTATGTCACGAAGCATAAGCCCATCGAGGCAGAAAGTGATTAAGACCAAACCACGAGGCTTTGATGAAGAATCAGTTTCAGTTTTTCCTAAAATCATCCATTCAGATATCCACATGGAGGATCACATATGGGCACTTTTACCGGAGGACTTGCTAATGGAGGTGCTTGCAAGGGTGCCTCCATTCTTGATCTTCAGGTTGATGCCGGTCTGCAGAAGGTGGAACTCAATTCTTCAGGACCGCAGTTTTCTTGCAGCCCACTCTCGTGTTCCTTCACATGGACCCTGCCTTCTCACATTTTGGAAAAGCTCACAGGCTTATCAATGCTCGGTCTTCAGCTTACCGCTGAAAACATGGTACAAGATCCCTTTTGGATTCCTACCAGATTGGGCTTTTTGGCTGGTTGGTTCTTCAGGAGGTATTCTTTGTTTATCTGGATATGATGGTCTTGACTTCAAAATCCTTGTTTGCAATCCCTTAACTCAGACATGGAAGGTATTGCCTAGCATGCATCACAATCAGCAAAGGCAATTGACCTTGGTAGTTGATAAGGTGGACCATGCTTTTAAAGTGATTGCTACAGGTGGTGATATCCTTGGAGATCAAACTTTGCCGACTGAAGTCTATTACTCAAGACTCGATAGTTGGTCAGTTCATCAGGTAATGCCAGCCGTTACTTTATGTTCATCAAAAATAGCATTTTGTGATTCAAGGCTTTATCTAGAGACTCTTTCACCACTTGGGCTTATGATGTATCGAGTGGATATGGGACAATGGGAACACATTCCAGCAAAATTTCCACGTTCATTACTAGATGGTTATTTAGTTGCTGGTGCAAAAAAACGTTTGTTTTTGGTGGGAAGGATTGGGCTTTTCAGCACTCTGCAAAGCATTCGCATTTGGGAGCTCGATCATGCAAAGACAGCATGGGTTGAAATCAGTAGGATGCCACCAAAGTATTTCAGGGCCCTTCTGAGATTATCGGCTGATAGATTTGATTGTTTTGGACAGGACAATCAAATATGTTTTACTTCCTGGAATCAGGGGAAAGGTCTTCTCTATGACGTCGACAAAAAAGCATGGTCATGGATTGTAGGATGGGTGATCCAATTATGCAGTACTCAGGTTTGCTTTTATCAACCAAGGTTTGACAAACTTTTCTAAAATCATTACTTGGTCAGGACCAGATTGATGGTAGTGGTACTCAAGGAAAGTCATCTTTGCATAGTATGGTGGTTGAATGGGCTTTATGAATAGTTAAATTTTTTTCTTTCCAAAGAGAGACCAACTTTCACTAATTTAATTCTAGAACATTAATATTCAAAATGGGCTACATTAGCCAGACAATTTTAGGGCATTGAAGTGTATATGCAGAGAAGTTGTCTAAATGAGAAAAGATATCTGAGATTGCTGTGCTAGCATGCCTCATATGAAGAAACCAATGCATCACTTGTTCTTAATTTTGTGAATTTACCATGACTTGGTATGCTATTTCAATCTGTTCTGCCTCATGAGACCAATGCATCTTTCCATAAAAGCATTTCTCGAATCTCCTTGAAGAAACCACATACTGGACCTCTGCTGCAGCTTCAACATAAAGATTACTGAATATGCTACATGATGATTATGAAATGAACTACACGAACAGGATAATTTTGGTGCAGGGAAATGTGTATCAATAGAAGTTGTGTGAGTCTGAGATGCTTTCGAGACTGCTTTGCTAGTGTGTCTTGTATCAGAGTTCCTTGTTCTTGTGTAGATGGCTTAGTGGATTAATAGTAATTGGCATTAGCCTCTTCAGTTTGTTCTGCCTTGTGAGTTAAGGTGCATTGCACCATAAAAGCATTTCTTGAATCTCCCAGAAGAGCAATATACTGGGCATCTGCTGTCGCTTTGACATAATGATAACTGCACATATTTTTTTCTGGTTTATATGCTATACTGGAAGTTATGCTGGTGAACTGCTAGATACTGCATCAAGATTCACTTACAGGTGAAAGTGTATGTAAGCCTGAACTCACCTGAGGTATTCCTGGTAATTACTTATGTCCCTTAACAACTATTTTTATAAAGCAACTATAGGTTATCCTTATTTTGGTTGAGTGCTGTAACATGATTTTGATAACATTTTCAAATATCAACTATCTTTTTTTTCTATATTTAATTTACTGACATAAGTATTTTTCTACTTTGATTTTAGGTTGTGCATTTTTGTTATCATAGAAAACATATTAGTTAGTATACGAGACAGAAGAATCCGATCTGAACAATTTTAGCTCTTTCTGCTAACCTTGTTCTGTTCAAGGAATTTTCTAATGGCATCTAATCTAGTGTCTGATGAAATAGGAACTGGCTGTTGACTTTGATGCTGTAGAATGAACTGTTGGTGGACGGAAACTGTATCAGAAGTCGGGAACAGTCTCGAGTTAGTAAATTTGTGATCCAAGAGCAGAAGCAGGCATTTTACGGTTCTTGGCAATAACACTCAAAATTCAAGAAGCTTCATAGTGATGCTGATGAATCATGTTAGGGAGAGAGTTTCTATAATCTTTCTTGGGTGGCTCAGTAAGCTTTGATGAGATTGAAAAATGTTGTCAGCTTTTCTCTTCAGATTAAACTTGTGATGGTTTTACAGTACTTGGCACTGACACTCAAAATTCAAGAAGCTGCATAGTGGTGCAGATGAACCAAGTTAGGGAAAGAGTTTCTATAGTCTTTCTCAGGTGGCTCTGATTCTCTTGACAGTCAGCAACTTGTCGGAGTAAACTTGTGATCCGAGAGCTGAAGCAGGCAATTTACGGTACTTGCACTGGCACTCAAAATTCATAGTGACGCTGATGAATCAAGATAGGGAGCAAGTTTTCTCGGGTGTCTCAGATAGCTTTGACATGGTCGAAAAATGTTATATCAGCATCTCTGTTGATAATTAATCAATTCATCTGATTTCTGTGTAGAAAAGTTAGCCAAACCTGGTCTATTTTCAACTACGAGCTGAGTTGAGGGTGATAAAATGCTACCACACTCTTAACAATTGCTGTGTTACTCTTTTTTATTTTATTCTCTTTATTGTCAGTTGCTGGGTTACTAACTGACTTAACAAATGTCTCTGCTGAACAAACAGGGCTGGTGCACGCCAAACAAAAAGCTTTCTTTTTCTTTGTTTCACCTTCTTCCAAAGTGGCATTGGAAATTGTTTATTTTTCATAGCGAAAGTACCCAGCGATCTAGCAAATGAAGCACGAGCTATGGAATACGAGTTCGATGAATATTGTGTTAGAATGTGGGTTGTTAGCTTTTGATAGTAAGATTTGGTTGAGGGTGTTTTCAAGTGATTAGAACTGGACAAAAGTGAGAAAGCTCATTATAAAACCTTTTGAGGATCGTTGAGCATAAAGAAGATGCACAAAAACATTCTCGATACTCCTTGAATTGAGTGTTAACATTGCTGGAATGTCTCTAACAGCTAGGATAAGGTTGAAGGTTTTCATTTAAAATTTTAATAATCTTTCTATTAAATGAGGTAGCAAATGTATCTACATTTAGTAGTATATGTTATATTTTAAAGTATATGTATATTTTAAAGAGAAGCTTTGGTGCAACAATAAAATTATTATCGTGTGGTTTAGAAACTACAAGTTTAAGTCATGAAAATAGTCTCTTACAAAATAGAATAAGATTACGTATAATAGACTTTTTTTGAGATCTCGTATTGACAATAATTTTATTCATCGGCCTGCTAATTGTAGAGAAGAAAAAGTGTTCAGTGCAGTAAAAATTAATGGAGAAGAGAAAGAAAAGTTCTCTCCTCTATAGCTCCTGTGCGGCCCTTTGCATCTAGAAATATGCAAGAGCAAGAGAAAGAGTTCATCTCCATCTAATAAAAAAGTACTTAGAGAAGAATAGGATGAAGAATTAACCCCTTCTACAGAAGTCTCTATCGACCCTTATATTGGACTTCTGATTCCTCTGCCGATCAGGTTTATTTGTCAGTTGTGTCTTTTGTCAAGCTATTAGAAGACAGATACAATATGGAGTCTCTATATACTCTGACATATTCTTTTTTTGTCATATATTACTGAGACAAGAATATTCTAAGTCGAATGTCTGGGAGTTTGATCTGAAAGAAAAGATAATGCTCATGGAAACCAATAATACTTGGAAAATGCTTGAGGAAATTCTTTATGTTTGAGGCGGGAGGTGCTTGAGAAGTGTTGATAGAGAACTCAGGGAACGCTAGGGAGCATCAACTCGAAGAACATATAGTGTTCGAGAAGTTGAGGTGCTTGAGAGTCTACGAGACTTAACAAACTGTGGCACTCGGGAACTTGTGGGACTCAGGAGGCTACGGTACTCGGGAAGTTGTAGGACTCGGGAGGCTGCGGTACTCGGGGAGCTACGGGACTCAGGAGGCTGTGGTATTCGGGAATCTACAAGACTTGGGAGGCTGCGGTACTCAGGAAACTGAGGCACTCAGGAAGCCTAGAAATTTCGGACATCATCATGAGGAGAGCTGTAAGTATACACTTGGGACAACCATGAATTTTTACCAAAAAATCTCAGATATCATCATTTATCTTGGGCTAATTCAGCAATATCATTAGTAACTCCCCCCAAATAGTCAGACGATTCACTCTGATGAGTCTGACTACAATTTTACTACTTCGACGCCTTGAGTCAAATCATATCTCTGCTCCTTGTTCCTTTATTCGAGGATATCATACTTATCAATAATGTCATGTTGGAGGGCTTACGAATTGCCTTGACTAAATATGATGTGAGGACTTACAAACTATCTCGGCTAAATAGAATGTGAAGATTTACGAACTGCCTTGGCTGAATAGAATGTAAGGGCTTACGAAACTGCCTTGACTGAAAATAATAATGATCCACTCAAGGGCTTACGAATTGCTTCAATTGAATAGAATGCGAGGGCTTACGAACTACTTCAGTCGAATAGGATGCGAGGTCTTATGAATGACCTCAACTAAATAAAATGTGAGGGCTTACGAACTACTTCAGCTGAATAAAATACGAGAGCTTACAAAACTGCCTCGACTAAAAGTAATAATGATCGACTCTAGGACTTACAAACTGCCTTAGCTAAATAGAATGTGAGGGCTTATGAACTGCCTCGGTTGAACGGAAAGCGAGGGCTTACAAACTGCATTGGCTAAACAGAATGCAAGAGCTTATAAACTGTCTCAGTCGGAATATGGAGACGGAGGCCGACTAAAGGGCTTATGAATTGTCTCAGCCAGAATATAGAAATAAAGGCAGAATTAAGGACTTATGAATTGTCTCGATTAGAATATAGAGACGGAGGGTAGCTCGAGAGCTTATGAATTGTCTTGACTAGAATATAGAGATAAAGGCCAACTCAAGGGCTTATAAATTACCTCAGTTGGAATATAGAGACTACAGCTGACTCGAGGGCTTACAAATTGACTTGGTTAGAATATAGAGATAAAGGCCAACTCGAAAGCTTACGAATTGTCTCATCCGTGATATAGATGAATACTCGTGTATTGCGTGGCTGCTTCTCCTTGTTAGACCGAAATACAACACTACATGGTCGCGCACTTCTTCCTGTTAGACTGAGATATTGCGATGCATGGTTGCTTCTCCCTGTCAGGTCAAAATATCGTGATGTGTGGCCACTTCTCCTTGTCAGGCCACGTGGTCGCTTCTCCCTGTTAGGTCGAGATACTGCACTGCATGACTGCTTCTTCCTATTAAACCAAAATACTGCACTGCGTTGTCATTTCTCTCTGTCAGGCTGAAATATCGTACTATGTGACCGCTTCTCCCAATCGCCTCGGCTAGTGCATTGAGTTCTAAGCCCCCGAGTGATGATGCCTATGCTTAGAAATCACATTGTTGAGAATATTAAGGGGGACACATGTAAATTTCTCAGAATACACAAGTAAATGATTGAGAACTTATCTAAAAGTAGACTTGAGTAAATCATCTCAAGCTGTCGGCCTTGAAACTAGGTTATCGATGGTCGAGTGGATAAATACCGGGTTGCTGAGACCGAGTGTCGGGTGGTCACATGACCGACTATCGAGTTGTTGAAACTGGATGTCGAGTGGCCAAGGTCGAGTCATCGACTGACAAGTTGGTGAGACTGAGTGTCGAGTAGCCGAGTGGCCGAGTGGTCAAGGTCGAGTTGTCGGCTGTCGGGTTGCTGAGACCGAGTAGCCAAGTGGCCGAGGCTGAGTCACCAACTGTTGGGTTGATGAGATAGACTGCCGAGCGGCCGAGTGGTCAAGTGAAAAAGAGCTTACCTCGGTCGAGTGGTTGGAAGGAGTGGAGTATGCTTTTGGCCAAGCAGCTGAGTACAAGAACTTACCTTGGTCGAGTGGAAGAAATGAGTATATTCTCGACCGAGTGGTTGAGTGTAAGAACTTACCTTAGTCGAGTGACCAGAAGGAATAGAGTATATTCTTGTCTGAGTGACCAAAAGAAATGAAGTATGTTCTCAGATAAGTTGCTGAGTGAAAGAACTTAAATTGGCCTAGTGGCTGGGAGGATTGAAGTATGCCTTCATTGTGTGGCGAGGAGAGAATGCTACGAAGCCCAATAATCCAGAACTGGCGGAAACCACCCAGACAAGTATCTGGAAGAGAAAAAAGGACAATGCACCTTTGCTCAAGTTTTAGTTAGGAAGATCATGGGTTCCTATTCATAGTCATTGTTCACCAAAGGATCTTGCTTAAAGAGTATCTGGTCGAAAAAAGTGGGGAGCAACGGTGGCATTATTAAGGGCAGGCTAGAGCAATAAGCAACATCCCTGCCAAAGGAAGGAGATACCACCGGAGGGCAAGGACTAGTGGTGGCACAGAGAAGGAGGGCTTGAACTCGCAAGAATTCCTCTGAATCACCTCTACTCTGCACTATCCTGCAAAGCAATTTGGAATAGAAGCAATTCGAGTTAGGCACTGTAGC
Organism: Alpinia galanga; assembly: GCA_037177395.1. NCBI lineage: Eukaryota > Viridiplantae > Streptophyta > Magnoliopsida > Zingiberales > Zingiberaceae > Alpinia > Alpinia galanga. The sequence goes on along the minus strand of JBAMHZ010000017.1, from coordinate 5,576,893 downwards.
AGCCACGAAATTGATGGTACTCTAAACTTGGGTGCTACAGTGAGGAGTTGAGCCCTCAAGATGGTAGATGTCGGAGGGGCGCCGATGCAAGCGTGATGGTAGGGATGGTAATTCCAATGATCTCTAGTTAAACAACTGCAATGGGCTTAGATCTTCTCAACCAGCAGTCGGCTAGGAAAGGCCGAGGTAGCTGTTGGAGCCTCCAGAATAGCTCCATGGAGTAGGCCTAGAGAGATATAATCCTCCTACCCTCTCACACAATGTATTATCCATTGTCTTCTCCATGATTGCGGCCAATTGACCGTGTGTCATGGTGATGGGACCTCCTCTAATATGGAAAGTTTTAAGGAAACTCCTTGCGGATGCATCTCGACATCTTGTTCAGAGTTCCCACAAATGACGTCCAATGATGTGGTCATTTTTTAGCCCCTTCTACAAAAGCGTCGGAGAAGGGTGGGTTCTTTACGGCCACAATAGTAAATATCTATCAAAGTTAACACACGTTAAACAACTACTGTCGGTGTCCCAGCTAACGACCCTCCGACGCTTAAGTCAGACAGGGAGATAAGAGAAAATGTGATGTAAAAATAATATGTAATTGCATAGAAGAAAAAGTGTTCAGTGCGGTAAAAACTGATGGAGAAGAGGAAAAAGAGTTCTCCCCTCTACAACCCCTGTGTCACCTTGTGTAATTGGAAATATGCAAGAGCAAGAGAAAAAGTCTACCTTCATCCATAAAAAAGTATTTAGAGAAGAAGAGAAAGAAGAATCAACCCCTTCTACAGAAGCCTCCTTTGATCCTTATATTGGGCCTCTAATTCCTTTGCCGATCAGATTTATTTGCCAACTGTGTCCTTTGTCAGACTATTAGAGGATAGGTACAATGTGGAGCCTCCAAATGTTCTAATATGTTCCTTCTTTGTCATATATTACTGAGATAAGAATATTCTAGATGGATTACTCATTTCATGTAGGTCAAATGCCCAGGAGTGTGATCCGGGAGAAAAGATAAGGCTCAAGGAAACCAATAGTACTTGAAAAATGCTTGAAGAAATCCTTTATGCTTGGGGCAGGAGGTGTTAGGGTTTTCCCGCAAAATGAATCAAATTGCAACAGAAAAATAAAAGAAAAAACCCTCTCAAAGACCCATGCAGATTTAAATTAAAGCATTTCGAGTTTAAGGAATTACCTTTGATACGTGAAACCACAAATCCAGTTGCTACAGCACGACCAAGATGCTTGCGCCTCTATGGTATCCACACACGCTTGGCGCCGCCGCACGCTCAAGAATAGCCTCTCCACTCGTCTAACAAGTGTTGTTCTCTCTTGGTGGCGGCGGGAGTTTCTAGGCTTTTGAAAAACATACCTATGATAGTGCTAGCTATCATATATATAGGCAAGATATAAACCCTAACCATTAGGGTTTAC
>JBAMHZ010000017.1:5546626-5558952 GCA_037177395.1 Alpinia galanga | reverse complement strand
AAAAAGGAAGATTAAAAATATTTACACTTAAGCGATTATTCACTGGTCGACCCATTTCTGTTATGTATGAAAATGATTGTGAATAAAGAATATGGAACATGTTCTTGACATAATGGTCATTATGAGGGATTAGAGATATTCATATTGATGTAAATCAAGATAATTTAATCTGGGTAAATAGCAAGACATGTCATTGGGAGATTGGATGTCTCCTGGATGAAGGTTATGTGCCACTAGGAGAATGGTTATGTGTCATAACGAGAATGGTTATGTACCACTTAAGGAGCGGCTAAGTTAGGTGTAATAACTTTTTTTAGCATTGATCGCTTTATGAGCAGCTATGTAAGGTGTAACAACTTTTTTAGCATTAATTGCTCATTGTACTTGCTGTCGCACAAACCATTTCTCTAAGTATGAATTGGATATTGTACTATTAGTCTTTGTGACTAATGATCTCTATTCTGTTAGTCTTTATGACTAAGGACTCTGACTTTATTTAGTTTGTGTGACTAAGTACCTCTTATTGGTTTATATGACCATGTGCCTTTATGGCTTAATTTGGACGAGTGGAAGATATTTGCATTAGTGCACGGTTACTACTACGTGAGCAGTAACCACCCACAGTGCACGTGCAAAGTGCACACTTATAGTGTGGTGCAGGTGGTGCACTACTTAAACTAGGTCATACACCCTTTTAAAAGGGGAGGCATCCAAGTGAAGAGGTGCAAGGGTGAAGCACTGTAGAAGCTATGTCGAACCAGAGAGGAAAGAGATGTTGTCGGAAAAACATCCAAGGCTCACCCGAGACTTGGTTCATGGAATTACAAGGGTGGTTTAATTCTATCATCCTTCAGATCACGAGCAAAAGATTACGCCTTAATACACTAATATGACAGTTTCTTTTTTTTTCATGGAGAAAAGGACTATTTAATGGGTAGATAGAGGACCATTTTGTAATATGGCATTTATATATTCGTGCATATTCAATTATCGCTTAATTCAATCTATTTATTTTCATATATATTACATGCATATAAGAATTTTCCCTTCGTCTCCCATTTGCATGAATATGGGAATTATCTTTTCATTTTTCCATAAGTTCATTCATTTTCATATGGATAAATATGAGAATTGTCTCTTCATTTTTTTTTTTTATAATTCAGATATCTAGATCTTTACGGTCCTAATAATCTTAGAGATGGACGACTAGGATTCCCTAGCTAGGATTCGAACTGCAAGAGAATTGTCTCTTCGTTGAGTAATATAAACAAAACAATTGATCACGACTATGATATTTAATTATTCTATTTAATCATAATAAATTCAAAAAATATTGGCTATTTAATAAATAAATAAATCATAATAATATAAGTCATTTAATAAAATAATATATATCAATTAATTAAAAAAATAAAATTATTTCTCACTTGTGAGCCATTAATAAAAAATAAAAAATTATTTCCAACAATAATGAGATATATATTCATCCAATGAGTTTTAGCCTTTAAATTCAATAACATTATCGTATTAGGGTTGTAAACGAGCTAAGTTTTATAGTGTTTGGGATTATTTAATAAGATAACTAAGTCGAGTTGAGCCGAGCGAAGTCTAAAATTAATCAAGTTATTAAAACAACTATTCAAAATTGGCTCTTTTTTTTTTAAGATTAAACTTGAATTGAGGTTGACTTGTTTAATTAGTATCGAGCTTTTACCCTCAAACGTATTTAAACTTGGCTTGTTAAATGTTATCAAGCTTTTATGTCAAGTTTATTTGTTTCTTTAAAATTTTAATATTTTGATCTTTGTTTGATTAGTTATTATAAATAATTCAAGGGAGTATAAATAATCTCATAAATAAGTTCATAAATGATTAATCATGATCATGAACATGGTTCATGAGTTTTGTTCAGGAACATAGTTTATAAGTTGTGTTCACGAAGACGGCTCACGAACATGTTAATGAATACTGTTCATGAATATTAATAAGCAAATGCATATGTGTTCAATCTTGTTCATTTAATTAACTTTGATATATATTGAACGAATATAAATGAGCTCTTACCAAGTTGAATATCAAATTTATTCATAAATGTGTAGGTTGCACAAATCAATAATATCTTTTTATTTAGCACTAAGTATCCAGGCATTCGGCCTGACTAATACTAGGGCGATCGATTTGACTCCACATAAATTTTACATTGTATGTCAGAGTAAATCAAAAAATACTTAAAGTATACGGTCTAGTACTATTCTAAAATTTATCACTTTATTTAAAGAAAAATTTATACAAGTGTGTCACATTTAAGAATTAAATTAAAGATATTTGAGAAAATACACAAGTGCCCAACCGCTACATCGTAACTCCACCCGCACAAATCAATAATAAAAAAAATATGGAACCGCCATATTAGTGGCCCTCACCTCTGCCCCTACGTGTAGAGAAGGATAAATTAAGATGTCATGTGACCAGTACAGAAATGTGAAGTCATCGGTAATCTGACAGTGAACTTCAGGAATCGATCACTTACCCTTTTTAGCCTTAATATAGCTGTGTTGGTTATCTGGATTAGTCTTAAAGCTAAAAAAAAATATGAAACCGCCACGTTAACGGACTGTGAGGGCATAATTTTCGGAAGAGCTACAAAGAATAATAAGGAAGCATTTATGAAAGTGAAATATTAGAGTTTTACTCAGATAGTATTGAAAATTACACGCGATGGCTGTGAGGGTATAATTTTTGGGAGTTGGACGTCAAAATCTGACTTATTAAAAAAATTTAAACGAAATATTATAGTTTTATTCAGATAGTATTGAAAATTACACGCGATGGCTGCGAGGGCATAACTTTTGGGAGTTAGACGTCAAAATCTGACAAACTTATTAAAAAAATTTAAACAAAATATTATAGTTTTACTCAGATAGTATTGGAAATTACACGCCATGGCTGCGAGGGCATAATTTTTGGGAGTTAGACGTCAAAATCTGACAAACTTGTTAAAAAAATTTAAACGAAATATTATAGTTTTACTCAGATAGTATTGGAAATTACACGCAATGGCTGCGCGGGCATAACTTTTGGGAGTTAGACGTCAAAATCGGACAAACTTATTCAAAAAATTTAAACTTCTATAGAAGCTTTAAAATGAAAAAGAAAAGTAAAAAAAAAAAAAAAAAAAAGGATTCTGCCGTGTCACGTGGAGCGAAGCCGAGAAAAGCCGTTTCCGTTTCCTAGAAGAAGATCACGACGGAAGGAAGGAAGGAAGAGAAAGCGAGAGAAGGAGGGAGAGGGAGAGGGAGAGGGAGTGGTTTTACCTCGCTCTTTCTGGCCTACTAACTCGCATTCCACGTTCTCCTCCTACTTCATTCCACTCCCTCCCCGCCATCCTCGCTCGCCTACCTACCGTTCCATTCTCCTCAATCGAAGCGGTAGCGCCAGTTCCTGTTCGCCACCGAGTAACGCGCGCATGGAAGGAGATTCCGGGTCGCAGTGACTCTGCTTTTGTCGCGACCGGGCGGAAAGGAGTCCAAGAGGCAGCAGTGGCAGAAGCGTTACAGAAGAGTTGCTTTAAAACGCTCAATTAAGGGAGTGTAGAGAGGAGGAGGAGAATTCTTCTTCTTTTGGTGTTGGCCGATCGAACCCAGGTGCCAGATTTCTTCGCTCCTGCTATATCTGTTCTGTATTTGTTTAGATTTTTTTTTTCAAATTTTGGGCATGATAAATGTTGCTCAAGTTGATTCCATGGCGAAGGGTTCTTACTTTGTTCAAAAGTTGGAATATTTCCCCTTTTGGTGACCTTGAAGAGAGCCGTGTTCTAAATGTAACTAACCACCCCTCTCTTTCTGAAACATTGGTTGTAGAGTAAGCGTGTAAGAGAAACTTCAAACTTTTTAGCAGTTTGGAGGTATGGATTTCTAGGATGGCTACAGATATCAGAAAAAAAAGATTTTTGGTGGTATTTTTTATTCTGCCTGTGATTTCGGCGCGTATGACACGGAGTTTTACCCTTGCTGTTGGCTGACATCATTTTTATCGATTATTTATTTGTTGTTTTTTTTATTATTTTGCCTTTTGGTCTTGGATAATTCTGCCCTTTGTGTTGTATCTACGTGACTTTCTTTTCTGAACCTGTTTGGGCGTACCTTATAGTTTTTAATACTACACGTTAATTTAAAACTCTTGAATGAACGAGAACTCAGGCTTCGTTTTATTATGAAAATAATTGACTTTCTTTGGACCTCTTCCAGATGTGATATTTTAATCCATCAAAGTAAACCGATTAGTTAGATAAGAATTGAACATTACCAGATAGTCCAAATGATAGGAACTTGTAAATGAATCTGCTCAGGGAGACCATTAAGACTGACCAGTATTATGGTAGGGTACTTGAATAAACAATCCAAACAGGTAAATAATTTTATGTGTTCATTTTCTTTAGGCTCTTGTTTTATTATTTTCTTTTGAAGAAAAACGAATGGAGTAATAGTCAATCTAACTTCATTAGATTTGTTAAAGCTAGCAATTAGAACAATTCCGTTGCCAGTTAGTCTGACAGAGATTCGACTAATTAACAATATTATAGTTGTAAATATTTTAAGATTTTAAATCTCATTCCGAGCTACAGTTTTGGTCCCAAACTAGAACATGATATTTCGGTGTCATGTTGAAAGTGCTAGCACACAGTGCAGAAGACATTGACATGCGAGGAATTGGAATTGGCATGGAGTAGAAAGAAAAGGAAGAAGATAAGAGGAGAAAAAGGAAGAACAAAAACCTTAATGGCCTAACGTCGTCAAGTTATCACATAGCAAAAGCTCGTAGCATCTCGGACATCTCATGGAAGCCTTGAGCTACTCCGTCATCTCAAATAGGTTGTGGAAGCTTCTTCATCTTCTCGAACAACTCAGGGATGCTTCATTATCATCTCTGAGATCACAGAAGCTTCTTTGTTGCCTCAAACAGGCTGCAGGAGCTTTGCCATAGCCTTGGACTGGTCGTGAAAGCTGCATTGTTGTCTCAGACAGGTTGCAAAAGCTTTGTTGTTGCTCATAGTTGTGTTAACATCATCCCAGCCAAGAACATTTTTGTTTGGTTTTAATTTTCCTTATTAAACCGATAAAGCAGAATGTGTGCACTACTAGTTTCCTCCACTAGACTACATGAGCAAAGTAGACATTAGGGATAAATTTAAACGTTATTTTTAATAGAACATCCTTTGAATTCAGCTTGTTGGGTAATGGTAGTCGTGTGACATGGGGAAAAAGAAGACAAAATAATTTGAGTTAACCAGTGCGTGCAGCTAAAAAATTCATAGTTTCTAAGCTGACTTTACAATCGAATCTGCAGTCATATTAATACTGCTTGGAAGATCTTGAGCAGATTTTCTCAATCCTATAAGATCACCGAGTGAAATTGGTCTATCATACGCAAGACCAAGTGAAGTACATGTGATAAAGCCCACTTAATTTTTGATTTTGATATCTTTTTATTTTGGTGGGATTCAGCTGGTACATTGTCACATTGTTTGTTGAACCACTTACTAAACGTAATAATGTTCTGCCACATGGTCTGCAGTTATAGAAATGCTTAGAGAACAAAAATCTTGGGGCAGCCAAATATTATTCTATATATGAGATAGACATTGTTTGCAAGGTATCACCAAGGAGATTAATGGCCAGAAAGGTAAATCCACCACCATCTAAGCCAGGTTAAGTATCTTCATATTGAGTATTCCCATACCACCAATTTCAGTGGGTTGACAAGATGGATACCAAACCACAAGGTGTTAAACTGCAGAGATGAAATTAGAGCTGGTTCTCCAAAAGAATTATCTCCAATTGTTATTTTGTTTTTTGAATCACCCAAGATGGATTGAGGCATATTTGGGCTGAGTAGACAATAATTTTTGTTAGAACATTATTAATAAGCACACATTATCCACCTAGAAATTTCTTTTTCTAAGGCTATATTCTCTTGAAGCCACTTGATAAGTGACTGTCTCAATACTCTCTTTTGCTTGCTAGCACCAAGCTAAAAACCCAAGTACTTAATTGGTAGAGCAAAATTTGACAACCAAAAGCCTCAGCCAGCTGAAAATTGAGATCCAATATTGGAAAGTGAGATTTTCCAGCTTATTGATTTTCAAGCCCCACTGAAAACCTAGAAAGTAGAAATAATATCTTGGAGGACAAATCATTCCAATAGAATCATATCTTGATTACTAGAAGAATTATTCTTGGGGATCTCTTTGCTGTCTTCTGAACAGGCAATTGGCCCATCTTGGTCCAGATGGCTGCCATTTTATGAGTTTGATCAATAATTTGACAGAATGAGGGAGGAACTTGCAATGTGTGTCGTCAATGGAGGATATCAGATTAGACCTTGGAAAAGCTTTGACCATCCAGTTTACATGAACTCTCACACAAACATAAGTGGTGACTGTCAAGTTGAGTAGTTTCATCTTCAAGTTGACAAATAGGTGAAGATAGGATCATCAGTTAGGTGATAACAATGTCAATGACTATAGCAACTGAACAAATGATGTCCTTATCAAATTTTCTTGAGACTCCAATAACTTGTTTCTCTATCATGAATATTAGCAATTTGTATAAAGTAAACTCCAAGTTGAATCTAAGCTTGCACTCTGATTCAACTTGTTTCTCTATATCATGTTTGAGATTTGAGCAACTTTATCACTTTTGGATTAGAGAAACCTGCAACAGTTTTATATCTTTTTGACTGTTTCCATAGTGTAGGTTTCCGAGAAGAACCACTTATCTTGTTGAACTGGTAATAATCATGAACCGTTTGAACCATGTGGAGCATCTCTCAGTTGCAACAATCCATTTGTCTTTTTGTTCTTAAAAGATATGGCAAAAACTGGAAATGTGGCATGCAGGTCTGTGGATTCTTTGGTTGTTCATTGGCAGTATATAACATTTGTTTTTCTGGCTAATCTTCTAAGTTTAGGCTGACATTGTTTCTCCACCCTGCAATGGATTGCAGCAGTTTTCTTAGGAATCCAAATGAGAATATGAGGCTTGCTGTAGCTATCACATTTGGAATTGTTTTAGGTTTTTTTGGCGGAATTTCTTTTCCATCATCTAATATTGCAAAGGTATACTTGCAGAATTGTTGAATGCATTTTTGTAGTACAGTAGTATGCATAATCTGCTTAATATGGTAGCAGCTTCGCTTGACTAGTAGCATCATGGCGCATATCGAGGACAGGAAGTCTCTTGCAACTCAAGCACTGTTGAAGCATGCTTTTGCTTCAGCACAAAGTCGCAACACGAACAATTCAATATTCCCTTATGTTGATTCTCCAAAGGTATTTGAAAAGTTAATCAACTGGTGACATTTAGTTATATTCTTATGCATGGTCATAAACTATTTTAATAATTTTGTTGCATTAGAAATTGTAAATTAGATTTCCAGTATAGTTCACAATAAGCTGCTACGTAACACCTTTTGTTATTATTTAGCTTATCCAAATTAATTAAGCATAGGTAAGGAAATTGCACAAAATAAAGAAATGTCTGGTACCAGCCTTAATTTATTTATTTATTTATGCTGACAAAGGAGAAGAATTGGTTCAGTTCTTTATTTTCTACTTTGATCTGAAGTTTGGTCTCAGATTTCTATCAGGTTTTGTTATTTGCTTGTGAACCAGTAGCAGGGACCTTTGACGATCCTTTTTTTAGGACAGTATATATATATTTTGGTGCAAAACTGTCCGACTTTAGATTTTGGCCATGTGACTTTGATAATTTATAGGTTTCTTTTAGGAATTATGAGCCACACTATAAGGATTTTTGGCACATTCAAATGAGTCACCATGGGTGGTTCTAATACCAAGTTGCTAGGGCCACTCGAGGATCAATTACCATAAGCAGAAATGACCAATGTTCTTGGAGAGAAAAAGATGAGCAGTGATCTTCTTAACAGAGGATATAAAGTCCAAGAGTGAACAAATAGAGGAAATTATTTGTGGTTAAAGTTATTGATAAATATCGATGTTAAAATTTAGTTAAGCTCAGTTGTCTTGACATGGTATCACTATTTTTCAAACTAAACATATTGACGTATTGCATCTAAAGTGTCAAAATTGATCAATACTTCAGCTTCAGCTAAATTGCACACCACTATGTTGCACAACATATAACAACCTTCTTACTGCAACTACAATTTAAGAAAACTCTTCATTTTCTATGTATGACCATAACTTCTGAAAATGTATAATGCCCTAGATCTACACTTCTACAAATCTTCGTGGTGCAGAAAGACTACCACCGGATATAATAGTATCTGAGTCAGATCTCTACCCACGAAGGTTATGGGGCAATCCGAATGAGGTAAGCAATTTATATTTACTTGAATATTTTACATTTCTGTATAATTGTTTTTTTTTTTATAAAATGTGGATGGAACATAGAAGCTTGCATAAAACATTTATCCTCACTGGTTTTCTTGATGATTTTTTTATTTTTATTTTCTCCACAATAGTTGCATTTCTCTGTATGAAGAAAAAAATTGAAGTATTTAAACTGATTTTGTTGCTATTGAGGTCAAGTGCTCAACAGTTGTAAAAGTCATGTGACTACAAAAGCAGTGAGACTTTATGACATGCTATTATCATTTAAGTAGGTTGTCATCTTTATTGTGAATTATTGATATCTTACAATATTTGTTTAATTAAACTACCTTTTATGTCAGAGGTGTACGCCTTTTCATTTTAGTTGCTGAAAAGCACTATTTTGAGCCTGTAATTGCTTGAGTTACAGACTATATGACTTAGTTGCATTAACTTGTAAAAGATAATAATTGCACCTTGCTAATTTGTGCTTGAAATTTTTTTGGAAAACGACCAAACAAGAGAAAGGACTGTTCTACTTCAACTTGGCTTATGCCATTGCAGACAAGCTATCTGAATTGGATGAATAGCAATCTTCAAATATTTTGCAAAAAATTTTGTACCTTTTTTCTCAATTTCCTTAACACTGGTTGAAATTCAGGATTTGCAGATCCAACAGACGTACCTTGTAACTTTCACAGTTGGATATGACCAGAAAAAAAATATTGATGCAGCTATTAAAAAGGTAAGTAAAGCGACAGAGTTGACAATTGATTAGTTTCTAACTGCTACCTTATTTACCTTATATATTGTTGGTGGGCCAAAAACAAAGAAACCTACAAAACTTTGTTATTCATTCTAGTTTCCTTGTCATTGGTTGTCTGTGCTCAAAAGTTTTGACACTGCAGTTATATTGTTCGCTCCATATTCCTTTACAAAATAAACCGATGCCATTCACTCAATCATTCATCATTTTAAGTGATTTGACATTTGATTTCTTAGTTAGATACAGAAAATATTCAGTTAAGCTGCAAAATGTTTGGTGAAAAATAGACTTGCAAACTTTCAGTTTCATATGACCCTTGATTTATGAAGACCGTGATAATGTTTGTGATTAGAAATATACCCTATACCAAAAGAAAAGAATTCTTCTTCATTATTCAAATAGAATAACAAACTATTGCCTGTGATCCAAGTACATAGGAATTTTCCACTATTCTGTTCAGTCATTTCTAGGAATTTCATCTGAAATAAGGAGTTTTATGATAAGCTTGAATTTTGTTTTATTCAGTAAGGTGTGAGTTTACAGTGGATGCTTGCATGCAACTTATGTGCATCTACATACTTTGTATTTCATTGATTCATTCCTAAGAATCATGATGTTGCAGTTCTCAGAGAATTTTACAATCATGTTGTTCCATTACGATGGTCGGGCAAGTGAGTGGGATGAATTTGAATGGTCAAAGAAGGCCATTCATGTTAGCACAAGAAAACAAACTAAATGGTAAGTTATAAATCCCAACTCAAGAGTTTAAGCTTGGTTGGTAACAAACATTTTGCATATTCTTATTCTCCTGATTCAATCAAGGTGGTTCGCGAAGCGCTTTCTGCACCCTGATATTGTGGCACCGTATGACTACATATTTATTTGGGATGAAGATCTTGGAGTCGAGCATTTTAATGCGGAAGAGTAAGTAGTATGGTTTGCTTTGAGCATACTAAGTTTGATACACTTAGCAAATGATAATTGATGGATTATTTCAGATACATTAAACTGGTAAAGAAACATGGCTTAGAAATTTCACAGCCTGGCTTAGAAGCAAATAAAGGTTTAACATGGCAAATGACAAAGAGAAGAGGGGACAAAGAAGTTCACAAGTGAGCTTCACTTCAATAAATTTTCTTCTGTTATATTTTGATCTAGTCATTGTCCTGTTTTATATGAATCAATTGACATTTTTGTTTTTTGTTTTTGCAAATCTCATAGCCAATCTTTTTGCTTACAAATAAAATTCTATATGACGGTCTATTCTCACTTCAAAACAGGGAAACTGAAGAGAAACCTGGATGGTGTTTTGACCCTCATCTACCGCCATGTGCTTCGTAAGAACCCTATTGTGTTCTTTATCTCCTCTAAACTGAATATTATTCCACTTATATTGTGTTGCATTCACAGGTTTGTCGAGATAATGGCACCTGTTTTTTCCCGAGATGCTTGGCGTTGCACATGGCACATGATTCAGGTACCTCCTGTTCTTCTAATGCTCTAACCGCAATCCTTGTGCCTTAATCCTAACAACCTTACTGCAATAGAATGACTTGGTTCATGGATGGGGTCTTGATTTTGCCCTTAGAAGATGCGTCGAGGTACTTGGAGGATCATTACTTTTCATCATACATTTCACATGCCTCTACTTCTCTTACTACTTTAATTAATGTCACGTTGATCTTCTATCTAGCTGGCTCATGAACAAATCGGCGTTGTAGATGCGCAATGGATTGTTCATCATGGTGTTCCTACACTTGGAAACCAGGTCGGACTATATTTTTTATAAAAACACTTGTGAGCTAGCTAACTATAGCAATCTCCTAACATCTTTGATTCCTTCTGTTCGAAAATAAAATAAAAAAAATTCTCTTTCCATGTTTTCAAGGGCCTGAAGCTGAATGGAAAACCAGAACGGGAAGGAGTATGATTGGAAATTTGTTCTCTTCTTTATGCATTTCCTCAAAGGATTTGGTATATCTTGTTCATGAGCTTTGGCCTTTACTTTTCTTGTTTCGAATAGGTGAGAGAGCGGTGCCGAAAGGAATGGAGGATGTTCCAAAATCGAATGGCGAGCGCGGAAAGATCATATTTGAAAGAGACGAAGGAAAACCCACTCGAGCCTACAGCTGATCAAATGAATCACTAACAATGATTTCTTTTTTCCTTTTTTATCTTCTTTTTTTTTCCTATTACAGAGAGGGTAAGAGAATTAGAGATAGAATTTAGTGTCCCAAAACTTGAACATGATCCATTGGTTTACTAACCATATCATATCAATCCAAAAATGTTAATGTGAGTTGGTTGGGGTGAGTGAATTGAGTAAACAGGTCAAGCCAATGGTGGTGCTAGGTAGGGTTGAATGTGGCATTTGAGTCAGGTGGTCAATTGGTTCGATTAAGTCAATCGGGCTAAGTGGGGTGGTTGAACTAGGCTAGCTAGAATTTTAATATGGTGAGTAATTTATCTGTGAGCACCTTTATTAGTCACCGTTCGATTTTTTTAAGGTTCAATGAAGATATTCATAGGTGCTTATGAATGAGTTGCTCATTGTATTAAAACTTAGACTAGCTAAATGGTTTTGACAAGTCGAGTGAGTATGGTAGCTTGATTTGGCAAATGCAACGACATCTAATGATAAATCTTATTCCTTCATTATAAAGTGTATAACATAAAAAAATATATATATATACTTCCAATTAAAAGGGAGGCGTAAGATACAGCCCTGGATCAAAGTTCTAGAACCATCCATTTTGAAATCGCCAGATTCAATTCTAGAATCATAGATTTCTGTTCATCACCTAATAAAATCAAAACTAAATTGCTCACCTATGGATTTAATTTCGGTTTTGAAATCGTCAATTTCAGTTCGGTTTTGATTTTAAAATTATTGATTTCAATTCATCATTCATCGGAATTGAAACTTGAATTGAATTGTTTATCGTACAATTCTTTACTATATGATTTCGATTTGAACTATTTAAGATGGAATTTTAAATTATTTAATTTTAAATTTCTTATCTCTTTAATAGATAATTTAATTATATTATTTTTTTAATTCATTGTTTTTGTTGATTTATTTTAATTTAAATTATTTTATAATTAAATTATATTTAAACTTAAGTTTTATATATAGGGATTTAATTTATATTGATTTATTTGTTTTATGTAATTCTTTAAATTAAATATTTATTGTAAAAAAATATT
>JBAMHZ010000017.1:5527077-5538371 GCA_037177395.1 Alpinia galanga | reverse complement strand
CATGGAATAACTAACAGGGGGAATGAATGAAGAAGATAGGGGCAAAGTAGGCCCTAGATCCTCCAGATAGTTCTGATGTGCAGAAGAAGGGGGTGGGGCTAGTAAAAGTAGAAGACCCGCCAATGCCCAAGGAGCCAACTCGATAGGAGGTGGGTTTAGTGTGGCCAACATTTCCACGGCAAAGGCTTCTTGAGAGGAAGGAGAAGGGTCCTCCGAAAAAAGATGGGATGGTGGAAGTTGAAGGGGTGGCAAAGGAGGAGATAATGAAGCATGAATGTCGAGCATCTCAGTCATTGGCAATGATTCATCCTGAGGGGGTGAGGGAGTGGAATCAAATAGGATGAGATGATGCTGCCATGAATGAGAGGAACTGTTGGGTGGAAAGGATCATTCGATCACTGGAAGTGAAGCTGAAGCCTTGGACTGGGAGGAATCTCTTCTTTGCTTGAGGGAGGCTGAAAGAGGAAGCAGATTAAGAACCGTCTCTGAGGCTGAAATAGTCTTTAAAGCCTCAGGCTCTACAGGAAGAGAGGCGGCGATTGGTGGGACAATCTCCCTGGGGTTAGGGACAGAGGACACTTCCTTGCCAACCTTCTTAGTCTTTTTCTCCTTCATTTACAAATGACTCAGCATAGATGCATGCATCACGTCATTTGTAAAAAGAAGAGGAGGAAAAGCATCAACATCTCTCGTTATAATACCAAGAGGAATGAGAAGTAAACTACCTATTAGAATAGGGTCATTCATGGGAAAGGGAGATAAACAGAATAGAAGAGGAGGTAATCATCCAACAGGACTTCAACATCGTAGTTGTGCTCCTGAAGAGAAAAAATGACAGAAGAAAAGTTACAAAGAAGATGACTCTCCTTTAGTGGCAGAAGCTTAGGGAACTCGAGATACCATGTATCAGAGTTTGCCAGAGGGGTCGGCAACCGGGCGTAGAAGTATAAACTTTTCCAACCCTTGAGGGATGAGAGCATGTTCTTCGAAAATTGACAGTCCAAGCGAGTCATGAAATAAAAAACCACAGACTCCATTATCTTTATATGGTAAAGACAATGGAAGGTCACAAGGGTAAGAGGAATCCCTAATCCCTAAGTGCTAAAAAAAAAGATGACCATTCCTACTAATATACGAAAGGCATTGGGAGCCAACTGAGTAACAATACAGTGGTAGAAAGCCAATATATAGCGATAAATAGAGGGCACAGGTAGCCGAAGACCCCCCTCGAGTTGACCTAAGAAGAAGTAATGATAATCGAGTGGAGAATGGTGAGATCGATCCTAGGGGGAAGGAAAAGACAAGGAAACAGTCTCAGCAACATATTTATCAATATTCCTAGTGAAAGGGTGAGAAGGATTCAAGTCGGTTTTTAGATTTTCAAACCAAAATGACCCGGAAGAAGGACAAGAAGAAGCAGCCATGGGGATAATGAGCTACTTACTTGAGGAAAGATGAAAAATCGCCGAGGAATAAGAAGAATAAGGAGAGGAAAGGGGCGCTTGAACCTCGAAGTTGCTTGTGAGAACAAGAAGATATGTCATCATCTCGCTCTTCGAAATGGGTGGAGACGAAAAGGCTCAAGGTGTCATTATTAAGCCTATGGGCCCGAAACCCTAAGGTGATCGTGGCCTTCATTATAAAGATTAAGGGATGGTATTGAGTTCCGCCTGTGGCCGTGGAAAAACACGTGTCCATTGACGTCAGATAGAATCAATTGTCTGACTACTTGGGGGGTGACTAATGATGTGGATATGCTATCGCTCCCGGAGATCCTGCTCAGAAAAGGACAGACGTAAACTCAAAAAAGAAAGGCAGTAGATTGGATGCATTTCCGAACTGGCTATTCGGCCACACTCCCCGAGCTAACCGTTTAGGCACATCCCCGAACTGGCTGCAAGGCCACACTCCCCGAGCCAACCATTCGGGCACATCTTTGAACTGGCTGCTCGGCCATACCTCCCTAAGTCCGCCTGTCGGTTGCATCCACTGTCTACGGCATAATAACTCGGGGTGGTCGATCATGATGAGAAGCAGTCACTCAGCGATGTTTTAGGTCACTCATACGGTGAATACTTAGAGTCTTTCCCTCCTAGCAATGCGAAGGCTTGACATCTGGGGACCACCGTAGGAATCTTCTTTGACAACTATTACACCCTGCTTTCTGACGACTCATATTTATTATTATCCCAGGACACATTGCATACCACGTGAAAGCTTCTTGCAAGTTTTGTCCCCTAGTAATATAGGCATGATCCGTTGTCACAAGAGCGAAAAGAGAATCATTTCATCAGAAGCATCGTTTATATAAGAGGCAGAGGTATAACTGAAAAAAGAGACAAGTTTGCACTTTCATACTCTCTCCTTCTTTCTTCACTCTCATTCATTCGTCTTCTTCATCCTCTTTTCTACCTAACTTAAGCGTCGAAAGGTCATAGCCGGAAACTCTAGCGATGATTATTTGACATGTGTTAAGCTTGACAAGGATTTACTGCTGTGGTTTGGAGAACTCATCCTTTCACTTTCATCGAGTAAGAAGGATCACAGACAAGCCGTATCAATTATATATATAATTTAATCACATTTATACTCCATGAAACTTATATCTACTAAATTGTAATTCTATTAGTATTTAAAATTATTTTATTTATTTTTATCTAACCTATTTAAATATCAAAATTTGTTATTAAGCACAACTAAGATTAATTGTCTTCGTGATGATGTTATCTGTTACACAAAACACGTTATTTTTAAAAATTTTAATAGATTATGCAAATTTGAAACTGCAAAAGTTTGTTGTCATTTTATTTATTTGAATATAAAAATAAAATTACAATTTCAAATAAAAAATTCAAAAAAAAAAATCCTCGTCATTAGATTGCAAAGCGTATCTATGTTCGATGGTTGTTGGGCCTGAAGATATTTTGTTACAGTATAATTTTTAAAAAATGAATCTATTTTGAATCGGATTCTGAGATGACTACCCATTTGATCTCGTAGAAAATCTGGTCCTGCCCGATTGGATGGTACGTTAGTGTCCTGAATAAATTCAGAAACCTTTGTTTTTTTCTTTCCTTTTTTCATGTAAATGTTCCTCAATTTAATTTATTATATGTCTTTTCTAAAAACAAACAAACAAAGCGTTGGCGTGCATGGTATTCGCCAACATTACTTTCCGTTTCTGCATCCCAACCCCTTTTCCCTTCAACTTCCTTCCTCTGATTATAAATATCGCTCGCTCCGTCGTGCGCGTCTCCCCTTCCCCGCTTCGACCTCTCTTTCTCTTCCTTTCGCTTTCTCCAGAACCATATATATATATATATATATACACCGACCGATTGCGAGTGGGCATCGCCACCTCCACCACCATTTTGCTCCTCTTCCCCTTCCTCCTCCCTCCATCTCCTGTTCGATGAGTGGGCGGAATCGGGGGAAGAAAAGGCAAGTTTTAAAGCCCACGATTCCACCCTTTTTGTGTGTTTCTTTGTTTGTCGTTGATAAAGGAAGGAGAGTGAAAAGGGGAAGATTGATTGCCGGATTGATGAGTACTTCTTGTTTTTGAATCCTACCATCTCTTCTCGCCTTCGCGCCTGACGCACAAGCTTCAGATCGGTGAGCTGCGAATTCTTTCTTCTTCCCTTTCGTTTGTGTGGTTCGGATTCTGTTTTATCTGCGCTGTTTGATTTTTGTTTCGCCGGTTCGATTTGGTCGAGGGTCGGTATCGAGCTTCATCGATGGCTTTCTTTTTGTCAGATCTACTTCATGACTAGTGTTTTCTACTTTCCTTCGCACCCAAGCTACCAAATTTGTCAGGAAATCGGGGAGGAAGTCTTGGACTGTTATTCGAGATTTGATTAGATCCAATTCGTACGGATGGTATGCTTTAAACTGGAATTTTTCTATGTTTCGATAGTTTTTATGTGATTGCGTGAGCTTTATCTCGACGCTTTGCGTGTCTGTTCGTAATTGATGAAATTGGACCTCATCGATAGCGGTTGCCACAGTCGAAGATTAAAGACGTCTAATTTGCAGAAAAGAGAATGCAGCAGTCAGATCCTGGGAAGCTGTTCATCGGCGGGATTTCTTGGAACACCAACGAGGGAAGTCTCGGGGAGTATTTCAGAAATTTTGGTGAGGTGGTGGAGGTTACGATCATGAAGGACAGGAACACTGGCCGTGCTCGTGGTTTTGGGTTCATTGTGTTCTCAGACCCAGCCGTAGCGGAGCGAGTTGTCATGGAAAAACATATGATCAATGGAAGAATGGTAACTTTCTACCCTTTGCTGTCCTTTATTATGCATTAGTATGTATGTAAGTGGCTGAATGTTCTCGCCTACTTAGTCCCATCTGGACAAGTTCAAGGTTCTGTTAAGTGAACACGGTGTCTACTACCCAATTCCTTTTGGGGTGAATTGGGATGATCCTGGCTTATTTGTCTAAACTCGACCAGATCAAGGATATTTGTAGCTTGTGTACATGGTGTCTCCTAGATGCCCAGGCCTCAACATAAGCATCCATGTATTCTAGATGTCGATAATACTTTACACAAATGGGAATACTATTTGTCGCTTTCAGTTTCAGAGAATCCTTGTTAAATCAGCAAGCTATTAGTGAGCTAGCTATGATGACTACTGGGTTGAGCTATTTGTCAGGTTGAGGCAAAGAAAGCAGTTCCAAAGGATGATCAACAGATACCTAGTAGATACACTACCAGTGCCCATGGTTCTCCAGGTCCTGGACTTACCAAGAAAATATTTGTTGGTGGTCTACCATCTACTATAACAGAGAGTGAATTCAAGAAATACTTCGATCAGTTTGGAACAATTACTGATGTTGTCGTGATGTATGATCACAACACCCAACGGCCTCGTGGCTTTGGTTTCATCACCTATGACTCAGTGAATGCTGTGGATAAGGTTCTTTTCAAAACTTTTCATGAGCTGAATGGTAAGACTGTCGAGGTCAAGAGAGCTGTCCCCAAAGAACTATCCACAGGACCAAATATGTGCTCTCCTATGAAGGGATATAACTATGGCCTGAATAGAGCAAACTTTGCTAATGGCTTTACCCAGAGATATAATCCAAGCTTGTTTGGTGGCTATGGGATGAGAATGGATAGTAGACTGGGTCTTCCAAGTAGTGCAAGGAATGGCTTCCCTTCATGCAATCCTAATTTTGGTATGGGTATGAATTTGGAATCAGATATGATGTCAAGCATTGGAGGGAATTCCAGCTTTGGCAACAATATTGGGTATGGGCGTGGTCTGAGCCCTTATTACAGTGGGAATTCCACTAGGTTCAACAGTCCTTTTGTTTATAATGGGGTTAATGTAAACGCCAATTCTGTTTTTAGTTCAATACCTCGTCATGCATGGGATAGTGGAAGTCTTAATTATACTTTAGACTCTGCAAGTTCCAATGCCTGTATGCCTCTTGGCAATGGGAATCTTAGTGTATTGAGCAGCAACGATCTGATAAATTGGGGTGTTACTGCTCCTATCTCATCTCAAGTGGGGGAGAACATGTCAAGTTATGCCGGTGGGAATCTCAGTCATAGAGGCACAAACAACAATTTTGATCTAGGTGGTGAAGGGATTGGATGGAATAATATTTCCAGTGCTTTGAAAGCTTCCCACACTGCATCAAGTGGTAGATTTGAAGAAACCTATCCGGAACTCTATGGTGAAAATTCACTTTATGGAGATCCAACTTGGCAATCATCGTCTTCTGATCTTGAAGGTGTTAGTTCATTTGAACATGCACTTAATAATGTGACTTCGGATACCATAGATAAGGTCTCTGCAGGTTACATGGATAATTATAACATCATGAATAGACAACCAAATAGAGGTGAGTGGTTTCTTTAACTTCAACCATTTTACTTATTAATCAATTGATTGATCCAAGACCCCTACTATGTTTTGAGTTTTTGGCCTTCAGGTTTATGTATTTTGTTATTTCATATGTGGAAATACATAATCTTGCATTTGTTTGACGTTTGTAATAAATGTTGATACTTATCTTCTTGAGGAAATGCATACATAGTGCAATGTGCTTATATGTGGCTATAAGCAAAATCTCTTTTTGCCAAGCCTTTACTATTTCTTTGGTATTAGTGAATGTGGTATGTACTGAACCATTTCATGGTATCATGACACATGCTAAATCAACTCAAAATCACTAATTAACCATGTTCTGCATATCACACTATACCTATTCATGACAATTAGTATCCAAGTTGACCTAATCCTTAGCACAACGAGGTATTGGAAAGGATTGCTTGTGTGGTGGTGTAGCCATAATTGGGTCTCACATGCCGCTAATTAGGGAGGATGTTGGGCCATGAGTTGAGAGTTTGGGTCTTGATAGGGGCATCAAGCATTAAGTGGGGAGATTATAACACTCCAATTTAGTCTCACATGCTGACTTGTGGGCTAATAGAAGAGCTTTATAAGTTTAGTTGAGTGAACTACTATTAACTTGGGTTAAGCATTTTGGCTTAGCGATTGTACCTTATAAATTAATGGACCAACCCTCCTCATGTATTATCATTTTGGCTTAGTTACCAAACTGCCCACATGGGTTGGCATAGTTAGTAACTATGAGGCCTTGGGGTCAATTTTCAACGGGTGTGAAATATCTCATTGGATTCCTGACCTCCACCATACAAAGGGACCACTATGGCAAGGCGAAGTCCCCCATGATTTACCACCCTTCATTAAACTGGGGGACCGACAGAGGCGCTTAGCGTGAGCATTATCATGTTGTGTCATATTTAGTTTCAAAACATAACTCCTCAATCCATTCAATCTAGAAAATTATTGTGCTTGATTGACCATGGTTTTGCATTGCCCGTCGTTAAAATGAACCCTTACTAGCCCATTAACTTGACTCATGATTCTATGGTGACTACGTTTACCTGGTGATACAGGGTAATCTGCATTGGTCAACCAAAACTATTGCTCTGCATTTTCAAAGGTTGGAACCTCAACAGGTTGTTTAAATAAAAACATGTTTAAGTCAAGGTATGGCCAATTCCAAAGATATTTACTAGTTAATGATTTCCATAACAAGGCATTATAAAGGGCATCATCAAATCATTTTTCTTGGTTCTAGTAAAGTTTTCTTAGGTCTTCATTTTTCATTGCCGTCGGTCGTCTTGTAAATGCAAATTCATGGCAATTATTTGTTTTATTGTCTACATTTATGTGGAAGTGTTGTTCTTGGCCATCTTATGAGAGTTGCTTGAACCTGCTTTGTATCATTTCATAGGTGACAAACTTATCTTATAACATAAACAAACATCAAGTATAAGTTTTATTGAGCACAAGTTGATCAATAGTTGTTATTGGGCTTTAGCAAGATCATAAATGTTAGTTTGTCATGCACACCACAATGTTTTAAGGAATGGACATGCTTGATGATGCACAGCATCCATGTGTTGAGGGAATCTTTACTACTCTCATTCAATCAATACAAAACTATTGAAAATAATAATGTTCGAGGTTGTGAGAGGAGAGGCTAAACTCCATCCTTTAGTCTTACATCACAAATTGAGGCTCCTTAAAATATACGTGCATATCAAAAGATCCCCACCTAGGTGCTTTGGCATTTTGGATTCGATTGGCTCCCTCTTGGGCTTTAGTTATAGTTCCACCTCCACCTCTTAAAATGATGCTGAGACTGAAGGGGCATTCTAAAAGTAGGAAGTGAGAAGAGAGCATAAACTCTTAACTTCTAGCCTGACATCTTTGATCATTGGTTCTAAAAAAGAACAATCACAAATCTACAAAAACTGAAGTTGGACAGTTTCTTTTCTGGCTATGTTATAAGCAAACTCTTTTATTCTACCTTGTCCGTGTTGTCAAATTAAGATGCTCCTGTTAATTACATGTGTTACCACAGTGCTTAGGTCTTTCTCCTTGTGCGTATTGTTTCTAGTTAACGAAGTTATTAAACGAGTCAGAGTTTTCTAATATTCTACTTTTTCTTTTGGTACAGGAATGGTTACATAAGGTGATATGCCAATATTGATTGTGCAGTGAGAAGCATGTCTCTGTAACTTACACCTCATAAATTATGCCAGTAGTCAGTTTGATAGTGCTGATCAGGAAAGTGTTTGGGAAAACGGGGGAAAAAAACAGATTTACGAAATTCAAAATAAAGGCCATTGCCCCAAGATTTGGAATTAGAGCCTCCTTCCAAATGTCAATTAAGTTTTGGTTCTTCGTGTTTGATTGATAGCACCTGGCAAAAATATTGGTTCTTAATTGTCAGGTATTCCAATCTTCTTTCCCTTGCTTTCTCAACTGGTTTATCGTTGTACCACAAATTTGTTATTTGGTTAGCCAGGAACTTACAGTGCACTTTTCTGTTCCTTAAATCACTGTTACATGTCTTTGGTACAATTGTCCTTTCAGAGCACTTATTATTATTATTATTTTCTCCTTATCCTTTCGGAGCACTTATTATTATTATTATTTTCTCCTTGAAAAAGTCTGTTCTATCTAGTTATTACTGTCTCTTCGCTACGGAGGTCCAATTGTCCGATGTAAATAGGCCAAAAACAAAAATAATTTGGAATTATCCTTCCCAAAGAATTGGGCAAGCACTCTATACCTGACCACGGTTCAAAATTAATGGTTCAACAATTTCCAAAAGGTCTTACTACGATTCCAAATTGATGGTTCGAGGATTCCTGAATGGTCAACTCTTAGCTTTACTTGTCCAAGACGATTACGATTTACGATTTGAAATTGTTGATTACAATTCGGTTTATGGTTTAAAATTATTATTTTTTATTTAAAAAAGATAAAAATGAGTTAGCAAGATGTGAAGACTAAGTAGGTCAAGGTTGATCAGACACTTAGTATAAGATGGAAAGTCTAAATAGGCCAAAGAGGACCAAATATTTGATGATAGAAAGTCCTAACAGGTCAAGGTGATCGGATGCTAAGTAAATGAAATTTCGACAGATCAAAGTGACCGGATGCTAGGCAAGCAAAGTCTCAACAGGTCAAGGTGATCGGATGCTAAGCAAGTAAAGTCTCAACTGATCAAAGTGACTAGATGCTAGGAAGATGAAGTTCTGGCATGTCAAGGTGATCGGATGTTAGTCAGATGAAGTCATAGCAGTTCAAGGCGACCGAATGCTAGGCAAATGAAGTCCAGCAAGTTAAGGGTGACTGGATACTAGATGAGAAAAATCCTAGTAGGTTATGGTCAATTAGATATTAGGTGAAGCAAAAATTAGCTTGAAACTAGGCTAAAACTGAAGTATCAGTCGAGTGGTAGGGTTTATACCAGTCAATTGATGACACTATTCGAACAGTCGTTGAGTTTAAAACTCAACTGTCAACTCGACTGGTTAAGGTCAGTCAACTGATAGAGTTGATCAGTTAACTAGTGTCACTGTAGCTGTATATAAAAGGATTGGCAGTTGACTAATGGGGTTATCAGTTGACTAGTGTCACTGTAGCTGAGCACAGAATGGTGATCAGTCAACTGATTATGGTGATCAGTCGACTGGTGGTATTGTAGTTGGGTACAAAAGGATTAACAGTCGACTGATAGTCAAGGAAAGTCAACTGGTGCACTGTAATCTGACGTGGATCATGTTGTTGGAGTTTCAGCTTGAGCAACGATCAAATATTAGTCAACTGGTAGATAAGATCAATCAATTGGTAGGCGGAAATCAGTCCAATAGTGATCTTATAAAAGAAGATTTCATGGTGATTTGAAGATGCTTGTTTTTGATGACTTTGAAGGAAAAGTGTTGTTACATTCTAGATCTTCCAAAGGCATTCTAATGCAACTAAACTACAAGCAAAGTAAGATCGCATTGTATAAAGTATCTTTTATTCTTGTTCTCTCATTTTCATTGTATATTTGTGTTTAGTTGTATTTGTTGTATAAAAATAGGTATAAGAGGTTTCTTCACCTCTAGAAGATTTCTGAGAATGAGAAAGTGATAGTGGTGATATCACTAGAAGCTACGCCATGGAATAGGAACCGTAGGTTTCGAACCACATAAATTTGGTTTATGTTATGCTTGTGATTTGTATTGTTTATATTTGTTTCTACTGCACATTAATCTCTTATTGACGAGCATGAATGCAAGAGCGTAATCGATGATCGAGACGAATTGCTATTCACTCACCTCTAACGACACTAAGGTCCTAATAAGTAGTATCAAAGCTCAGTCACTCGTCACTGGACTAACCGCCGATGGAGCACAAAACTAGAGGATTAAATGGATTCATTGCAACAAATGGAGTTTAGCAATAGATTTGGACTCGACACCCAATTTCCACTTCTCTACGGACTAGGGGGATTTGCTTAATGGAAAGTTAGAACCGAGATGTTTTTTAAATGTACATCGAAAAATGGTTCACTTTAATGGAAGGGTTTAAAGCTCCAATAGACAGGAAGGAAAGACCTCTCAAAAGGAGCAAATGGATCGAGGAATAAATTTTGAGATCCGAGACAAATAACAAGGTAATCAAAATTTTAATTAATTTAATACCCAATGAAATTTTGTATAAATTAGAAAAATTTAAGGATGCAAGTAAACTATAGAGCAAGTTAGTCAAGCTCCATGAGAATCCCTCACCATCATAAGGTAAGGATGAGTCCGAAGAGGAAAATTTATCGGCTCAAGCTCATGAAAATTTAGAGATTGAGAGGTGCTCAACATCTAAGTTAGAAGAGGTTATAGAAGTCTCTACCTCAATGATTGAGGAGGATAGACAATCAACATCAGAGCAAGAGGATCCCTCAACATCCGAGGCCGATGAAGAACAAGCTCATGTTTTCCCTACCACTAAGGAAGGTAACTCAAGTTTAATTCTTAAGAATAAAGATCATGTAATTTTCTTTGAGTATAGGAAAAAGGGACATTACAATAGTAGGTATCCATAATGAATCAAGAAGAATATTATAGTGTCACTAAAGGCAAAGGAGAAGTCAAAGGAGACCGATACCCTAATACACTAAGGAAATGAGCATACAGTGTGCTTCACATGCAATCAAAAGGGACATTATCAAAATCAATGTCAAAGGGGGAGACATCCAAAGGACATGAGAGGAAGCTCAAATTTAGGGGGAGTTCCTAAAGTAAGGTTTAAGGTATCTTTCTTTAATATAATTTTAATATATCATGATAAAAAAAGCATGTTAAGTCTAAATTTTATCATTTAGGTGCTCAATATCATAATTATAAATCTAAGGACAATTCTAGGTATAATAACTCAAGAACTATCCTACCTAAGGAAAAATTTAGAACTTTCAAAGGT
>JBAMHZ010000017.1:5463256-5478132 GCA_037177395.1 Alpinia galanga | reverse complement strand
GCCAACACAAGTCAGAAGGTCGTCGATGCCCCGGCTTATGACCTGCCAATACTTAAATTAGATCGGAGAAGAAGACGAGTAGTGCTAATATTTAATGCAAATCGATTGAGTCAGTGTGCTTAACCTCCCTTTTTCCATACCTCAATCTACCTTTATATATTATCTCCGAAGTTCTTCGTCCATTCAGATCATGCTCCAGTAATGCCCTTTGTTGGATTGTTAGGGGACAATCACTGTAAAGAATCTTCACCCTGCATGCCACGTATTCAAAAGTCATCATCAGGAGAGGTTATTAGGGGACAGGATGTGACATCCATTGCCAGGAATTTCCCTTGTGGTCCTTAGGTTTCTGACTCCTCATGCTCCCAGGTTTCCCAACCCCTTTTGCACCTAACTCCTCATACTCCTATCTCCCAAAGCTCCCGACTCCTCGTACTCCTGCCTCTCGGAGCTCCAGACTCCAACGCCTGACTTCTGATGCTCCCTTCTTCCGGGTCTCCTAACTCCTCTTGCGCTTGACTTCTTATGCACCCGACTCCTTTTGCACCCGACTTCTTATGCTCCCAACTCCCTTCACTGCTGAATTCCAAACTCCCTGCAGCCTAGTCCATTCCCACTCCTCCGCTGTGGATCGGTCCGGCTACTTTTATCTCCCGGTATCAATATTCATCACAACCTTCTTTGTAGTCTGACTGCCAATTTATGCAAAAATACATTTAACTAGTAAATGGCCACAAAAAAATGATCGAGCCTCAATTTTCATGACACCAAAACAATTCTATCAATTTGCTTAGATGTAAAATGAGTTCTCTCGCACGCACAGATATCCAGAGCAAAGCTCTTTCTTTGTTCACAAACGATGAAACATAAACAATCTCAATAAAGATAAGACGCTCCGATGTTCCATAAAAACATGAACTTTTAACCAAAAAAAAGCCAGGCAGCGCCCAGAAACGAATCAAAGAACCTAAGTGTACAATAATTGTGTAATGCAAATACCACCGACTATTTGTCAGTATAAATTTGAAGAAAGGATTTAACTTATCGAAGTGTTCAATATTTTATTGTTATATTTGACTTGCCAAAGTATTATTTAACTAGTAGGATGGATACCCTGTTCACTGAATTCATTGCATTATTTAAAAAATGAAGTACTAGTTTTTTTTAGTATTGCATATAAATTTCAATACTACCAAATAGCATGAATCTTTAATTTTAGTAATGTGATTCTCAAAAAGACAACTAAGAGTCTATAAATGAATTATATTTGTTCAATTGAATATAAAATTGTGCTATTAGAGAGTTTCAAAGGCATCGTTTTTCCTTTTTACATTTTCCTAAATCAACATCATCAACATGTGAAAAAAGTAGAGGATAAAAAAAAAACTGTTCTTCCTGAACTTTGAGGAGTTTGGGGAGCAAATGAACAAACTAAAGATCAAACAAGATATGTGTAAATGTCCTTTGATTTCTTCCCTCTCAATATCATGTAACTTTCTTTTCTTTCTGTCTGCAATCATATTTCAAAAAAGATTATGAAGAAAGCAAACACCAACGAGGCTAATCCACCGGTTCAAAAGCCTTTCCTTGCTCCTCTCATGTGGTATTTTCCTTCACACATTCTCTTTTCTTTCTTGTTCCACTTCATATATTTCTTCCACAAACCTTGTACAAGTATATACACACCGGCTTCTGCCTGAAAATGTGATCACTTTTCTGCTTGTTTGATTGCCATCTTTGTGTTTTGTGGAGCAATCCACAGCCACATTCTTGAATCTGTAACAAAAAGCACATTCAAGCGACATCAGCAAGCGTTTATCTACTCTGGGGATTGGTTCTTCCGAGGGCTTTGTTGTAGAGATCGAGTGTGTCAGAGTGAGATGAGTCGAGGCACAGTGCTGCTTCACAGTCTCGCAAGGTGGCTTCAGTGTTTCCCATTGAATCATGGAATGCAGCGCGCAGGTGAAGGAGCTGGAGGTCTGGCTTGAATGCAATCACCCGTGAGAGCTCTTTGATTGCTTCCTGGTCCTTGTGATCATCCATCAACACTGAAGAGTGAAGTTGGATTGTTATTAGTTACTAGTTGTTGAACCGACCAAATGAAAAAGAAAAGCATCTAAGGATTAGATTTTCACTTCAAGAATTTCCAAAATCATGTTAAATGCAAGGCATTGTGAAAGTAAGGAATGATCTTGATATCATTATGTATGATCATTGATCATGGATATATAAGTATGGATTTGGAGATGAACAGATTGAAGATCTTATTCATCAGAACAAAAAACAGACATGTGTAACTTACCAAAAAAGATGATAAAAATTGAGTCAAGGTGCTAATCATTTCGCCTTCTATGTCTATTAGTGCATACAATACCTCCCCAAGAGTGAGCTTGAAAAATGAATCATGTCGCAATTTAAAGCTAAACAAGGTTAATTCTCAGAAATGATAGAATCTCTTGTATACTTATTATGAATTTACTTCTCCTACTATATTAAAATCATATCTAAGCTTATATAAGAAAAGATTGCACAATGTACCAGCAGCACGATATCTGTAAGGATATGTCCTTAGAGGATCCAACTTTGTTGCCATATTAAGATCACTCTTTGCCATGTCGCGATCACAGTATTCTGACCTTTTTTCATATGCAGAAGCATTGTTCTTTGCTTTTTCTATCAACTTAGTCATCTCATCGTAAGCAAACTTCTTTTGATTCTTTAGGTAATAAACCCGTGCCAAACCTTGGTGTGCACGAGTATGTTTTATACCGAGTGCTTTTAAGTAGCATGCTGCAGCTTCATCCAGCATATCACAGTCAACATATATGCTTCCCATATTATTGTGTGCCTAAAGATCATTTACTCAACTAATAGGTAAAAGCTCACATAAAAGGAAAACACACTTGCCAAAGAGTTATCAGAAGGCTATTAATACCTGACCCTTCCGAAGGTTATCGGAAGCACAACTATTGGCTTGTTCCAGCAGTTGAATCACATATGTTGAAGATGTGTGATCCAAGTTAGAATCTGCAAGAGCATATGCTTTTAGGAAAAAAGCTTCAAATGATCTCTGGATGGAAATGGATTCCTCTGCCTTGGCAAGAGCTTCATCACGGTGACCAGTGTCATACAAGATCCATCCTTCGTAAACAAGTCTTTCATGCTCATGCGTTGAATGATTCCGAGCCAAACGCAAACTATGCATTGCTGCTTTCTGGCAATTCAATCTAAATAGAACAGTTATTATTAGCTTAGTTCCATTTTCTCAAGCAACAAGATTTGCATGTTTGTCCTAGTTATTTGGCATTTTTGCATTAAAACAAGATGCAACTATTAGGCAGTAAGTTAACTACAAAGTTTAAGGATTGCTTGTTTACTCGCTACTCAATTTTCTTAAATTATATTGTGTTACCTAATTCAAGCGATAGAAAAGCAAATAATCATAAATGTATTCAATTTAGGCGAACAAATCCATGTTTCTCAGATTTGTAGCAGGTAACTTACTGGCCCAACAAGACACTGAGAACTGTAGGCAAAAATGGTTGCATCCAAATTAATATTAGTAGACTCATCCAAGCTGTAAAATCTAAAAGAATTACCACCATCGCTTACAACTAAACAAGATATGTCACATTCCCCCACTTAAAGTTTGACAGCCTCATCAAAAACCATGTATACCTCATTGCATGTGAAACTCAATGGATGCTTCATCACTAGAGTAGTTTAATTCTCTTGCCTCATCAAGCAGCAGAAGCACCTGCTCATATACTAAGCCACAGCTAAACCAGTCATTCAAGCATATCATGTTACTGCGACAGTTTAACAACAGGTTAGTTTGCACAAACATCTTGAATAGTTGTGGACAAACGAGTTGCTGCCAATGCCACTCAAGCTTATAGACCCATCTGTGTTGAGTGTCAACATCTGAAGACAGCATTCAATTAAGGGCATAAGCGTCCATTACTTAATTCCCTCATGGATCAATATGTTATATGGGCACTACAAAATATTCCAGGGACTAAGAAAATTCAGGTATTTATTTAAGTTTTGATGTATCTCAACGAGACGATACATTGCCAATAAGTTCTTCCCTCAGAAACAATACCAACACATAACTTCTGCAGATAAATAAAACCACTGGGAAGGAAACACTAAGTTGCTATCAACATGATCAATTTACTAAAGATTTCATAATGATCATAAAAAACAATTAAATAATTAGAAGAACCTAAATTGCAATGTTTAATTTCTATAGAAGATACTTCATAAGATGACTTGCTTACCTTAGTAGCAGAAGTGATTGCCTGAATCTTAAACTGCTATTTGTAGGCTCTTTAGCCAACATCTTGTGCACCACAGCAAGCGAGCCAATATCATCGACAGTGGACCACCGATCATAGAGCTGCATCCAGCAATCAGCCATGTCCCACTGCTTCACTTGTTGCTGGAGGATCTCAATCAACTGATCGCCATGAAGCTTCCCATGAAACATCAAGTAACCAGGGTTTAGAGTCATGAGTGCCCTCACATCCTGCAATGCCCCCTCATAGTCCTGGAGCGCGAGCAACAACCATGCCCGGAGCTCAAGGCAATCAGTTGAGACCTTGAACCCAATTATTTTGTTGATCTCCGCAACTGCAGCCTCAATCTTGTCTTCCTCCATTAAGGCGATTGCTCGATACTTGTAAGGGTAAAGGAGGGTTGGATCAAACTCAGTGGCTTGTTGTAGTTCAGTCATCTTCTCTTTGCCAAGGCTATAGAGTGACTTCTCTTGGTGCATCCACCCTGCTGAAGGATCAGAGTCATTGATGAGCTTGTCTACAAGCTTGTAGGCCGAGTACTTGTGCCCCTTCTTGAACTTGGCTCTTGCAACACCAACAAGGGAGTAGACATGACCCTCAGAGACGGCGGCTTCGAACCATTTCAGGGCATCCTTGAACTCGCCTCTCTCGAGCATGACACACCCCAATTGATGCAAAGACAGCTGCTTTTGCCACCCTGGGGAGGCGCATTCTACTAGTCTCTCCAGCAACATCACAGTGGTGTTGGACTTCATGTCTTCTTCCATGGCTACCTGGCTGAGGAAGTGGTAGAGCAAGAATGAGGAATGGCCAGCAGCGGCCAATTTGTCCTTCCCTTCCTGGGTGCAGAGTAGTTTTGTGATATCGGGATCGGAGAGGCACTTCGGGAGCTCGCGGAGGAACACCTGGAGGCAGGCGGCGACGAGGAGATAGGCCGTCTCCTCGAGGCCGTAGTCGACGAGGAGGAGGGCATCGTCATGGGTGCGCACTAAAGACGCGAGCTTGGAGTCGCAGGCGTGCTTGAGACCGTCACAGCAGAACTTGTTGGCGAATGCGAGGAGCTCGAGGATGGTGTCAGGTGGGAACTCGTCGAGGCGTCCGCAGCAGCTGAAGGTGGCGACGGCCTTCATGCCGCGGGCGGAGATGCCGTTGAGAGAGAAGCTGATGTGATCGCGCTTGGCCTCTGCGAAGCTGCCGTAGAGCATGGTCGAGAGGGGCTTGGAGAGGAGGGCAATGTGGGAGCGGACGCAAGGGACCTCGTCGTCAGCGATACAGAACCAGACGTCAGCATCATCTTCGTCCGGATCGTGGCGGCGGGGAACGGAGGAGGAGGATGAGGAGGCGGGAGGGGAAGGATCGGGAGGCGTGCGGCGGCAGGGACAGAGGAGGTCAGATTTGAAGAGGAGGGCAGCACGGGGGCACTCGAGGGAGGGGGAGGTGGGCGAGCAGGCGGAGAGCGGGGCGGGGGAGGGATGGAACTGGTCTTCGCGCCGCTCGAAGCGGAGCCAGGCGGAGAGGACGACGCGGTGGTGTGGATTGGGGGCGTGGAGGCGGGCGGAGCGGAGAGCCCGGCGGAGGAGCTTGGGGTCGGCGAGCGGGCGAAAGAGGGACCGCTGCTCGAGGTGGAGATCGCAGAGGAGCAGCAAGCGGCTCTCCGCCGGATCGCCTACCGCATCGACCGCCGCGGAGAGGCGGCGGAAGGAGCCTGACAGAGTGGCAACTGGGTCAAGGGGGCGGAGAAAAGGATCAACAGCCGGTTCGATGTCCTCGATGGAGGGTAACCCGAATGGA
Organism: Alpinia galanga; assembly: GCA_037177395.1. Lineage (NCBI taxonomy): Eukaryota > Viridiplantae > Streptophyta > Magnoliopsida > Zingiberales > Zingiberaceae > Alpinia > Alpinia galanga. The sequence goes on along the minus strand of JBAMHZ010000017.1, from coordinate 5,472,040 downwards.
AGAAGCGTATCAACGACCATGGACGGCGTGAAATGATGCCCGACGCCACCGGCTCCGCGTACTGACTTGGTGCGGACCGAGGAGGCGGAGGCAAGGCCGGACTGATCCACCGACGACGACGAGGAAGCAGAAGACGACGCCGCATTGCTCGGATTCACAGCGTACACCTGCGCACTTTTGCACGCTTCCATCAGCTTCATACTCCGAAGCGAGGTAAACAGATTATTCTGCATCTCCTCCCCCTCCTCCTCCTCCTCCTCCTCCTCCTTCTCCTCGATCTCAAGATCAAAACTTTACCACCAAAATCGGTAGAATAAGCAAGAAAACATCAAAATCCGTGGCCAAAATCAAAGCTTAAAACACCATGACAGGCAGGCAGTAAAAATTGGGGATTTTTTCTAAACAAACACCGATACGAAACTTATTACGAAAATAAGTTTAAAAAAAACTTATTCCCAAAATAGATGAGATTGGGTTAATTATTGGGATTTAAATTCTGGTATAATTTTTTTTATTTTTTTTTTCAGATCTCGGATCTGAATTTTTTTTAAATTTTTTATTTTTAAGTTTTTTTAATATTTAATTTTTTTAAAATAATTTTTATAAATAAATTAAATAATTTTTCGATCCCGTTGTGTATCTTTTTTTAATATTTAATTTATAAAAATTATTTAATAATTATTTTTAAAAAATAAATTGAATACTGTGCATTAATCGAAATCGTCGACGTCTGAGATTTAATTCTGATTAAATATAATTTGTAATATATTTGATAAATACATTTATATTTATATGTGATAATTTTTTACTAATAATATAAATATTGATCCTTCTTATTAAACGTGACAATCTTAAATATATTTATTAAATCTTAAAATTTCTTTTTTTTTATTGAAATTATTTACTAAATAACTTATAATATATTTAATAAATATATATTAAATTATTAATATTTTAAAACATATTTTATAAACTTAATTTATTAATTCTAAGTTTAATAAAAAAATTTTAAAGGTCAGAAAATTTGATAAAAAATAATGTCGAAATTTAAATTCTAATTTAAAAAATAAATATAAAAAATTTAAAAATTAGAATGAATCTAATAAAAAATATTTAAAAATAACGTGTGGCAAGATTTAATATAAAAAAATATAAATTTATCTTTTTATTAAAATTTTAATAAAATAATTTGATTTTTAAATTTTTTTATAAATTTATAATGATTTTAAAAAATTCAGATTTTAAAAAAAATTAAAAAATCCGGAAAAAAAATTAAAAAAAAAACTGATCTCGGATACAAATCCCGGATCTTAAAAATTAATAATTAAAAATTAAAAAAAAAAAGTCAAGATCCGTGATTAAAATTCCGAATCTAGAAAATAAAAAAATAAAAATAAAAATATTAAAATCCGAGATTTTAATCCTACATCTAAGAAAAAAAATTAAAAAACTAAAAAAAAATTGAGATCCAGAATTTAAATCCTGGATCTGGAAAAAAAAAAAATAAAAAAAATAAAAAAAATTTAGATCTAAAATTTAAATCCCAAATCTCACTTTATCTCACCTATTTCGGTAATTAATTTTTTCTTTTATCTATTTTCGTAATAAATTTTGATTTTTTACTTATTTAGAAAAAATTCCCTAGAAAAGATTTGTTATTTAATTAATTTTAGACCTAAATTAAAACCAAACAAAACAAAAAAGACGACAAATTGTTACATGGATCAGAAACACAACATCGTACTAAATTCTCTGCATAGCTCAAAAGTCAATTCATCAAAAACTTGCAACAAATAAACAAGAGTCAAGCACAAGTGTGTTTGGAAACTATGCAGTTTAGTCCAACCATGTGCTATTGAAAACACATCATGCAATAGAAGAAAAAAAAAAACTAGCACGACAAAATATCAAAGGTTTGTGTACAGCAGAATCACAAAAGTTGCCGAAATACAGTGCGATTGCAGCTGAAACTATAATTTTATTCCCGTCCGTCGTCCACCTCAAGCAGCGAACTGATAATTTATCTTGCACTTGAACTGTGTTCGGGAGAATTGCATCAACCAGATAGTGCAGCAGTTAGTGCACTGTGAACATCCACACCAATCTGTGCTTCAGCCTTTTCCAAATCTGTCGTGGCCGAGTTAAGCTTCTGTGTGAAGTCAGCAAGGCCCTTTTGGACCAGAGCGGGATCGATATGGTCAATAGGTACAGCCTCGACAGCAATTATGTCGGTAACAGAGTTTGCATGTATGAATGCAAACCCACTGCTAACAAAATACTTGGCGACATCATTTCCTTCATGCACAGATAGGACGCCCGGCTTCAGCTCAGCAATGGTAGCTACATGTCCAGGCAAAACACCCATTTGCCCTGTTGTTGCTGGGACAATGACCATATCAACCTGACAATAGATACAATTTTTAGAACCAAGGGCGAGAGAAAAAGTCAATCCACTATTTGATGCCACCCAGATTTCACAAATCCAACCACTTGAAGAGCATCAATGAAATATATAACAATCCAACTATTGAACCTGGCGCTTGAAATTCTCTACATTTCTTATAAACCCAGCCACTTAGTAGACTCAAGTAGAGATATTACATCACTAACCAAAAACAAGATGAGTCAGGTGATGCATCAGCACTTTTGTGTTGTATTCTGCAGGAACTAAAATCTTTGGTAATAATGGATAACGAAATGTTTCAAAGACCAGTTGCAATTTAAGACTTATAAGCAAACATTGGGAATTTATTGGATGAATGACATACACCTTGTATGCAGGTACATGGATAAACATATAGGTTATACATTTAATAGAAATGTTATGCTACATAACTCATCCGTGAGTACCTTCTTTATTTACCGTCCAATCCCTTTGGATTAAAGGATTGTGAGCTATAGTGTACAAGCGAGTGGACGGTGAATAATGGAGGTGTTCACAGATGAATTGTGTAGGGTAAGATTTCTCATACATCTAAAGTAATTAAAATAAACAAAAAATAAGCTCAGAGAAAATGGGACAAAAAGGAAACCCCCACTTAAATGTTCAATATACACTGTGCGTCCACACACATATCACATTGGTTGTTAGAAATTTTCAAGATATATGCATACTCTTGATAAACCTCAAAGTGGCTTGTATACCATGAGTAACTCATAGCATGATTGATACAAAGTACAAACCAACCAAACGAACACGTGCAGAGGCCCTCTAAAAGGAGAACTCACAACAATGGCGTGAAATATGAATGTTTAGTATCTCACATCCTTAGAAGCTGATGTAACCACCTACAACACACATCAAACTTCAAAACAGGAAAATAAGACCATATGAATTTTTGTAAATGACAATTATCCTCTTTGATTATCATTCTTAATGAAAACAAGATGTCAGTGAGCCATTAGTGTAGTATCCTATAGCTTAGCCATGAAGAATAAATCTTCTTGCCTCCCATCTAATTGCATATTGACTAAGTTGTCCCAGAGAAAATTATTTTTTCCATAAAATTTCTTTTGTCTACTATAGAGCATGAAAAAACTTTTACTAACTGGATATGAATAACATATCCAAAACTCACACATTGTAGACTACTTTATCTGACACTGAATAAGAAATCAAGGTAAATACATAGCTATATTGTCTAATAAATTTTTTTTCAACAATTTTTTTTCTTTGTCTCGGAACTGTACAAAAGTAGAAACTATGAAAAGATTTTACTGATTTGATATGCATAACATATTCTAACTCATCCATTGTGGATTACTTTATCAGAGATTGAATTAACTAAGGTAAATATGTATTGACAATGTCCATGTTAAGTCACAGCATATTGCATGGTGAAACAAACATTAACTATGTAAGCCAACAAGTTGGATTTTCTGCATCTTGAATTATTTCTTAAAAGCAAAGTTAAACCTTAAAATCATAAAACTAATTTCCAGATTGCATTCAGTAACTAACATATACATTTTTAATCATTTGCACTAAATTGCCAAGACGGGCACCCTGAAATAATTTCAGTACAGCACTAATTCAAGCAAGATGGCTTGGTTGGAACAATTATCATCCAAAAGGAACAGCTGAAAATTGACAATGACTTCTATACCTCGAGTAAAACGAATCATTCTTAAAAATCACCTAGTTGGCCAGCAGATTATTCTCTAAAGACATAGCAAATGTTGAGATTAAACTCAACCCACTGAGACTCTGAAAAAAAATCCAAAGAAATGACAGTTAAGCTAAGTCATTCCAATCCAATACACATGGGAATCCATTTTTTGGTGGAATGAGGTGAACAATATTGTTAAAAGTCACACTTTTTTTTCATAAATTTCAGAAGGTAATATCATCCTTATAAGCCCTCAGTCCTGCAATAACTCAGTCACCAAATGCTTGTTCACTATTATTCTTATCAAAAGATTGAATGCCAGTAACCACAAAATAATATGCAATCATATTCAGTTATGTCTGGAAATAACTTTACCTGAGCCCTAATTATAGCTATTCAGATCCTAAACGAGTAAATAAGTTGAACGGCAAATAGACGTAGCAGCATCCAAACATCAGACATCAGAAAGAAATCCTAGGCTCAATTTAGATACATCTAACAGGGATAGAAGAGCAAACCTCCTTATTCGCAATCTCTGATTGGTAGGGGAGGACGAAATTGACGGTGAGCTTGGTGGGGATGGAAGCGGGTGTGGAAGGGCGAGGCTTCATGAAGGCCAGGGGTGTCTTGGGCGGGTCGACGTTGGGGGCCACTTTCCGCCAGGCCGCCACGAACGCCGCATCCTCCGTCGGTGCTGCGGGGAGATCGGTGGAGAATGGGCGGGCCGCGGCGGCGCTGCGACGGCCCCCTCCAGCGATGCCGCGGATCAGAAGGCGGGGGGCGAAGCGGTACATGGCCGGCGGCAGCGTTTGGTCGATCGCTCTCGCTCCGTGGATGTGCGATATGGCACAATCAAACCCTATAATTTTCCAACTTTGGGGCCGGCATATTATAGAATCCATGACCGCAGCATATTTAGATCATCTGCTTTAGTTAAACACCAAACACGAAATTGAACCGAATATCAAGCTGCCAGGTGGATCCGAATTGTCTGCTATTTTAGATGGCAAAATCAATTTTTTAAAATAAATAAATAAAAAGGTACTGTATGATATTCTTCATATTAAAATTATTAAAATCCCTTTAAATGGATAAACTATTATAGTATATTTAGGTATTGATATAATGATTTTGGTCAAATAATTTTCACTAAGTCAGTAAAAAAATTAATATAAAATATTTTATGTACAAAACTTTTTAATTAAATTAAACTAAAAATTTATAATAGCTACTATTATATTTTGTAATAGTTATTTTGCAATTCTAAAATGAAATAAAAGTATTTTTAAATAAGAAATAAGATGAATTGCGTTTTCAATTTTTTTTTAATAAAAAATGAATGGGGCGCTCTTTTCTTTTTGTTTTCCTATTTTAGATGAGCAAATTTATTTTATTCACGTACTCTCATCCAGTTGGTATTATTATTGGAAGACAATGATAAAATTATTATAGTGTAATTTAAAAACCACGAATTTAAAATTAAAAAATAATCTTTTACAATAAAAGAAAGTCATATTGACGAAATTTTTTTGTGCTCAGCTCCTTGCAAATCTTTACAGAACGAGAAGGAAAAGGTAAAACCAAACAATTTGGCGTTATGTTTATTGAAACAAGTGCAAAAGCTTGTCTTCAACGTCAAGGTAAGCTCAACCAGCATATGAACTGAGCAGACCATGCAGTGACCGTGCTGTGTGGGTCGTCAAACGGATTATATAAACTAATGACTGAACAGAAACCACTTTCAGCAACAGCACCATCTACATTTTTTACATAAAATCCCCAAAAGTACACTAATGGATGGCTGTGTTATAGAGCCAAGATACTGCTTTATAATAAAATGGCTAACTTGAGAATTAAACCATCTATAAGATACAGTTGTTTAGTAGTTTTGACGATATCTATGATAAGCCGCACGATACACCTACACAAGAGACAGCACAACATACAGATAACATCTCAATCATTAAGAATGGTCACTGCTTGCTGCAATCTGAAATCCCAGCCTGCGCAGACCCCTGTATTTGGCTCATGTCATAGCTTAACTCACATGTCATTGTCTATCATGATTTGTGGAGTTTAAAGCCGAACACCCTCGGAACATAGCGCTGCGATGGCTTCTGCGGCTTGAGGTGCCCATATGTCATCAAAAACAGGTGGGGTAAAGTTGTCCCAAAGTAAGCTCCATCAATATCTAAACAAGGTCAAGTAAACACAGTATTTTCTTTTTAAGCAACTAGAGCTTAAGCTGAAAAGATAACATCTAGAAGATGGATCGGCATATGCATATTTCTGTAATGCTACATTTTAATCCAAAATCGAACATAACAAGAGTACAAAATAATGTAAAAAGGATACTGCCTTGATACTTTGATCTTGGATAGTATATATCTTCACATTTGGGACAATAAATCTTCACAGTGCTTGATCGAGGAATATCTGATTGCCCAACTGGAAGACAAGGCTGGCCGCAGCAGTAAACTCGAGGACATCTTCCAAAATCGTAGTTCTTGTATTTCTCTAGCTACACAAATCATTATGGAAAGACTGCATGACTGACCAATCATGAAATCAAAACATACCAAGAAAATTAAGGTTTACCATAGCAGCCATCCCTTTACTAGTTAATATGTATCGAACATGAATCAAGCCATAAAGCATCTCTGCTGCTGATTCAACCAACTCATTTTGTTCTTCAGTGAACATGTCTCCTATTCAGAATTAAATCAAGGAAGAGATCATTACTTTATAACAAAAAGAGAGGCACAAATATAAGCTTCTATCTATTAGGAGGTTCATGGCAAAAGCATATAGAAATAACAAGGTAGAGGCAGGCAAAGATCTATTCTGCATTTTTTGTTAGAGGGTTTCTTAATTTCAATGTAGAATATTACTTAGCAACAACTTACTAAATTTCTAGTTGAATGGCTTTGCTCATATATATTATGTAAACAGAATTTTTATGCATAGATTTGTAAAATCATAGAAAATGAATAACAAAAATATGAAAAAACTGCTGTAGAATCAAAAAAATATTTAAGTCATGTGACATTAATTTTAGGGCCTATTTCTCTTAATACCATTCCTCATCAGTATTTTATTAGATGCCATGTACACAGATGTTATGAAAACTAAATCTCATGGTTGTTTAACAATGTATTTGAGAAATTTAAATCATATGGAAGCATTGTTTGAATAATCATAACAAAAAATTAGTAATCATTCACTGATTAGGAGTGTAGCCACTCGGAGAACATCAATAACTCACTACTTTTGGATACTTCAGGGAGTAATCATGTTAGTTAAGCTTGTTTACATTGTTGATGAAGTATTTTTTCTTACACTGTGAACTATTAGAGTAAAGCAAACCATGTCAAGCAAACTTGTCAAACAAACAAATAAACATGAAGCATATTTAAAGCATTCATGTAGGAATAACTTATCATTAGAGCATTGGAACTCAATTAACAAAAACAAAACATTAAAGTTCACCTAGAGAGGGATTGTTTTTCCATCTGAATAAAAGATCTAGAGAAGAAATGGGAGGCTTCCAACAAAGATAAAATAAAAACTAGGAAATATCAACAATGTATGTGATTCAGATATGAAAATAGTAATCAATCATGAATTCCATTGACACATTAATCAACCTTACCGTGGGAAGACTCAACATCCAGGATCAGATCAAGAGCATAATCATAATAAGGAACTTGACTGCTTAGTCCACAAAGGTTGAAATCATCTTGAATGTACTTATCATCAACTTCACAAAAAAACTCATTGCCTCTTAGATTACAGAACCATGAAATCCAAGATGTATCTTCCCCATCAGAACCACTGACGTCAGACTCTTCGTTGTCTATTTCTGATTTATCATCAGAAGCCTTGTCCTTGGACAAGGGACGATGCTCCGGCTACTTCCTAGAGGCGGGAGAGGGCACTGGGAGCCTGTCCTTGTCCTTGCCAATCAATCCACTGGAGACCAATTGCGAGGACTTCTTCATCTGCTTGTCGAGCACATCATTGATCCACTTCTGATCCAAGGATCTGGTCTCCACCTTCAACACGTTCCCGACCTTATACATATCTCCCCCTCTCTAAACCTCCCACCAATCCTAATCCGAAACAACAGCTCAAAATCAATTAATCGTAGCATTCCGACGATGAAAGCAAGCAGAACCCCTATAATAGGAAGAAATTGCCAACTCTAGTGACATGGTGCCCTCGATTTGGTGGAGAAGAAGAGTCGATTCGAGGCCGGAGCTTGCGATTGGAGGAGCGGCAGTGGTTGCAGTAGCTGCAGTGACGTCGGGTGGAGAGGACGGTGGTGTCGTTGGGTGGAGAGGGTGGCGACGTCATCGGGTGGAGAGGGCGGCAGCGTCAGGCGGACACGATGAGAAGACGATGTTAGGGATCATTTGTGCTGGCTAGAAGGGGGTGAATAGACATTTCCCGCAAATCATAGTTTGCTCATTTGTTTGTCTCTACAAAAGATAAGCGCAGCGGAATATAGAGAAAACACAAAACAAACAAGAACAAACTGATGTAGCGTGGTTCGGAGATGGTACTTCTACTCCATGGTTGTCCGTAAGGTGGACGACGCCTGTGATCCGTTGGAGGATCAATCCCCGGTAACCCCGGCTAAGTCAAAGCTCCTTGTCGGTGGAAAAACCTTGCA
>JBAMHZ010000017.1:5428736-5439189 GCA_037177395.1 Alpinia galanga | reverse complement strand
ATCTAAAAGACGCACCACAACAACTAATCCGATGGATAAAAGGTGCGAACTCCGCGACTTCTGATGCAGTGAGCCGACGAGCGGAATGCCTCCGCTATCCGGAGCGCGTCGAGACGGATTAAGTGGTCGTCTTGACGCCATAACTTCGCTTCTTTAAATCCACAAAGACCGCGAACCCTACGCCGATCGTAACAACGAAACAGAAAAAGAACTGTCAGATCAATCACACAAAATTCATAGCAACAACCGATTCATCAGCGATTCTGGCATCTTCCCAGAGACGGCACAGAGTCTCGAATCCAAGAAGCAAAAAACCACACGAGGATCCCAAACCTTGCGCAGTTAATAGCAGGATCCAGACGGTGAAAAAACCACACGAAATGGATCAATACTCGGCAGGACAAGACCGGCGAAGCGAGATCTAAGAGAAGAAGAAGGGACCTGTAGACGGCGAACGCCGGATCTGAAACCTCTACCTGTCCAGCACTATTCTTGTTGTGCAGGAGGAGAGAAAAGTGAGGCAGAGCATTTAAAATGCCACAGCTTTCAGCGTCACCTCACACACGGAAGATATCTGCCAATCCATCTCACCGTGAGTTCATATAAAATAAAATAAAATAATAAATAAAATGGATAAAAATTACCTCATCTACTATTAATTTTATTTAAAATGAATATATTAAATCATTTTTAAAAAAGGAAAGAAAGAAAAAAAACAGAGTCCGGATCTAGTGAGAAATGGCGACGACATGTGGTGGCCAAATGATTCATTCATCGGCCCCATGCAGTCGCAACGGCAGAGAAATTGGAGGCTCAGCGTGGTGATATTGTCGGTGCCGTAGTAGGGCGATGGCCAAGAAGGTCGCCACCATCTCCGATCTGCTTCAACGCGTCGCCTCCTCCTGCCTCGTGCACCGGCTCCCGGGAGGCCACCCGCTCGATGACTGTGACTGCGGTAGCGAAGAGGGGGAAGTGGATCGGAGCCAGGTGGAGAAGGCGGTGGCTGAGGAGAATGATGAGGCGGGCGAGGAGGAGAAGGGATTTAGGATCTGGGAAGAGGACGGCGGCCATCGCGTCGACGCCGCCCCTGAGGATTCCCATAAGGTTAGGGTCAGGGAGATGGAGGCGTTCGTGCACGAGGTGTTCGACGCGGTGACTGCGGTCAAGCGAGCCTACGTAGGCCTCCAGGAGGCGCACAGCCCGTGGGACTTGGACGAGGTGCGGAAGGCGGACGCGGCGGTGGTGGTCGAGCTCCGGAAGCTGGGGAGGCTCAGGGATCGCTTCCGCCGTGAATGCTTCACTCCCCCAGCTACCGCTCAGACGGCTGCGCTGCTGAAGCACTCGGTGGCACCTTACGAGGCGGCGATCGACGATCTGAAGAGGCAGCTGAAGGCCAAGGAAGCGGAGGCGGAGAGCCTGAAGGAGAAGCTCCGCAACTCCATCGCCCTTGGCCACTCGGTTAGCAAAGGGCGTCGCCATTCAAGCGATCGACTCGGACACGCATCCGCCATCGGTTTGTGGAAATATACCTTTTTCTACACAATCCGCAGTCACCTCTTCTAATTAGGTTTTTTGTGGTTTGAACAGGGCCACCGGGCGCACCTAAGCCCGCGCCGGAGCTATTCGAGATGTGCATGTGCCGGGTGAAATCGGCGTCCAAGTCCTTCACAGCTCACCTCCTCTCCCTCATGTACTCCTCGCACTGGGATGTCACCGCTGCCGTCCGATCCGTGACCGAAGGGGACAGCGACGCTGCGGAAGACCGCTCTCTGTCCATCCCCAATTTGGAGCCCCGCCACGCCAAGTACGCCCTGGAGTCTTACGTGAATCGGAAGGTGTTCCATGGGTTCGAGAACGAAACCTTCTACCTGGAGGGGTCGCTGAGTTCGCTGATCAAGCCGGCCGAATTCCGGCGCGACTGCTTCGCACAGTTCCGGGACATGCGGGGGATGGAACCGGAGCAGCTGCTGGGCATCCTCCCGGGCTGCCCTTTCGGCCGCTTCGCCGCCGCCAAATACCTAGCGATCGTGCACGCCAATACGGAGGAATCTCTGTTCCGCGGCATGTCGGAGCAGCGACGGCAAGTTATAGCGGGGGCGCACCCACGGACGGAGTTCTACAGGGAGTTCCTCCGCTTGGCCAAGGCGGTGTGGCTGCTCCACCTGCTTGCCTTCGGGATGGACCCACTGCCGGCGCACTTCGAGGCGGCGCCGGGGGCGGAGTTCCACCCGCATTACATGGAGAGCGTGGCACGGTACCCCGGCCGGCGGGTTCCGGCTGGGTCTGTCGTGGGATTCCCAGTTAGCCCCGGGTTCAAGCTGCCGGACGGGTCGGTGGTGCGCACTAGGGTTTACCTCATTCCAGGAGCCTAACCTCGGCGTCTCATCTGATGCCAGCCCATCTGCTGCGGATGGATAAGCAGATCCCATCCGTCCGTTCGATAATTCAATTTTAAGTGCGGTTATTCAGTGTTTATACTATTATTATTTATTATGCTGCTCCGTCACCCTCAGGATCCTCCGTCACGCGTACGTTGATCACGTGTCACCCCGCTTACCTCTCTATTATAAAATAGAGAATCTCACATTATCAATTTCCTATTATTATCCTACCTACGAAAAAAAAAATAAAAAATTCAAAGTGATCAGTGTAGAAATATGGAGTCAGTGGTTTGATGGTAAAATTTAAAATTTAATTTTTTATTCTTTTAAACTTTAATACGGTTATATTAGCCGTCCGAACAAACTTCTGAGATTGACTTATCTCTCTATTATAGTTTTTTAGATTGAAATTTTTAATCTGATTAATTTTAGAAATGAAGGATTTGATTTTATTAAAAATTATTATTTAGCATTTTAAAATTTAAAATTTTTTTATAACTCGAACTGAATTATTCGAAATCAAATCAACTAATTTTTTTTGGGGACGAATAGAATCATCGAATTTTATTATTAAACTGATACAAAATTGAAGAACACATTAAAATGTGCAAGACAACCAAGATATACTCAGCTAAATCAAGATATAACCTGCTAATATTCATTTATAAAATCATAATCCACAACATGATCTACATGAAAATATCTATTTTTTAAAGTGCAATAGTAAGACAATTAATTATGTTATATTTAGTTAAATCTAATAAATTTGATAATAATAAAAAATTAGACAAGGGAAAAAAAACCTTAATTAAAAATTGAATTATGAATTCGGTCTCTAAGAGATCGATCTTTAATTGTTTAAATCAAAAATCAATTTAAAAATTTAGAGATCGATTGGAATTGATTAATTTTTTCATAGTTAGTTTTTAAATCTAACCTGATGTAACTTTTGAAAAAGTACAAAGTTTAACATTTAAAACAAAATAAAACTTTTTAATAAAACATAATCTATTTTATAATAATAATAATTTTATTTAATAAAAAAATTAATTAATCGATTAATTGATCTTCAAAATTTAAAATAGAAATCGAATTGATGAAATCTTAATAAATGATTATTTTTATAAAAAAATCACAATTTTGAATAAATCAAATCAAAATTTTGAATTAGTTTAGTTCGATCAAATATTATTTTGGTCGATCATAATTTTTTTTTGCTCATGGTAATTTCTACAAATTAATCAATCTTCAAACAGACTCAAACAATACCTAATTATTTTTTTTATTAGCATCAAGATGTCCAAACTTTCAGCCCAATTAATTCTTAAGAATGATCAATCTTACCCCATGATCTTTCAAAGATGCTCATTCAATAGTTGAGCCGAAAGAAATTGGAGTATCAGTGGATGTTCACTAATCATCTGGGTAAATTAAGAAAGTGCTCATAATTTTTTTAGCGGGTCAGTCCGGACTTCGTAGTTATATTATTTCTAAAAGACTGTCCAACGTTAAAGTTGTACTTCATTCGCCAGACAAACTCCTACATAAAGAATTACCTCTATAAATTTTTTAAAAATTCATCACTAAACTAAACTACATATTAATAGAGAATCAAATTATATTTTTTTGTGAAATACTTTAACATCTTTACAACTGCAACGTACCCTTTAGCTTCTTGTCATTTTACCATGGTACTGTGCTTGGGAGGACTTATCGTCTAATATTATTGAAATAAAGGATGACTGAATTTTCTCATCTATTTTTTTATAGCCGACTAAATCTTTTATTCATTTTCCTCCCAAGGAATCATCGTTCACGTGCAGAGAATCTGAAGAACGCAAAGAGCGATAATTTTCATTAATAGACTCGCAACAGACAAAGTTGATGATTGTTGTCTTAACTCACTGTTTGGAACCGAATCGCGCCTCGCATTTGAAATACTTAAGAGATTGGTATTTTGTTTTGTTTATCTAAATTTATTTATAGAATATATTCATTTAAAAAAAAAAAAGAATATTTTTTCCTTCGGTGTTTTGACTTCAACTGAATTAATTGCTATTATTTTTTTTAAGCTGAAAATAAAAGGCATCCTTTGGAAATTTTAAAATTGGTAAAAAATTTAATTTTTATACTGCCTTCTTTTAGTAGAAACGCTCGTTGTTGTTAAAGGGCAAGTTGGCGACAGCAGCGGCGCAGGTTCATTTTCTCGCTCTTCAGGGCACTCGTTCCTTTGTTGCGGTGCTCTCTGACGCATCTTTCTCGTTTCCTGAGGAGGAACAATGGCCGCTTGGTTTTGATGGCTAGAAAAGGGCTTCGTCGGCTCGCATTTGTTCTTCGTCGGTGTTCGCCTTCCAACTGAAAAGGAGTGAGACGGCTCTTCGCAACGGCTGCTCACTTCCCTTTCTTCCTCCTCCGCTCCTGGTTACGACCTACTTTCCCCTTCTAATATTCTTGCAAAAGTGTGGCTCTCGGTAAGGGAAAAAAAATAAGGGTTTTCGGAAACAATTTATGATTTCTGAACAATGTTTCTTGTAGGCGGGAAAAAAAAGAGGGGATTTTTCCACTCTAAACGAGTTGCTTTTGCTTTGTTTTTTTCTTCTTCTTCTTCTTGTCATCGTTTTGTTTTTTTGAGAAAAAGGATTACTTCTCTAAAATCTGTCCTTTCTGTTTGCAATGCCATGATTGTGTTGGTGGTTAGAAATCTCTCTTCTTCGACTTGAAGAAGCTTATGCTTGCAATATAAAGATTGGATTTTGCAAAGCATAGTTCTTTGTTTGCCTCTGGAACAGGCTGGATCTTCTTTTGCACAGTGATGACTAGTTGGTTTGCAGTTTCGTTCCTATAAATTACTAAGCAATTAAAGTTGACTGACTCATCAACAGTTTGACTGTATTTTGAACTATTTTCATGTGGATTATTTTTCTGAACAAGCTCACGTTGTCTATTTGAGACCCATTCTCATGAAGCTTTTACTCTGTAGTGATACTTGTAGACTGTTTCTCGGGAGATAATTGAAACCATCATCTGAATGGAGGGTATTTTGCTGCAGGTTGCTTCTTGTTCTACACAAAAAACACACTTTTCCTAATTGGATATTTATACATCTATTAGCACTTTTTCAGTAATATTGCAATTAGTTGCAGAATGATGCTAAAGATGCTGATAGAGCAGAAATTGTAGTATTAGATATTGAGAGCCTTACACAGTCATCTGACAAATGCTCTGGAAGCCCCAAAATGACTGTAAGCAATTGGAACAGCTAATTATAAATTGGCAGTGGACTTCATCATCTGCCTTGATTGTGCTTTAATTGTTGGTTTCTGAACGTATCTTGTAACTAAGGCTGTCTTTCCTTGCAGAAAGCTTTGTCTCGCAAAGGATCATCGCGGATGGAAAAGCGAAACGGTGAAGAGCAAGATGCAGATGATGCAACCAAAAGAATTGCTGTTAAAGGTTAGCTACAACTGCTATTTGGGGTTAAAAATAAATCTAAATAAAGTAGGAGATTAGCCACATGGAATTAGGATCGAAAAGTGAGGTGGTTGGTTGCTTTAATTTTTGTCTGCAGTTGTTATATTACATCAAGATTGCAAAAGACAATGAAGTAGATGCTAATTGCTATTCCAATATTCCACTGCATGTGATTTTTGAATTGATCCTTTGTATTTTTAATATGATTAAATGATGGTCAACTTCTTCATGAATTTGAATGGTCTGAAGACTAGATCTAAGAATGAACTATCTGTTTCTTCCTTAACAGTGGCATGTTCTCAAATGGAGCATTTTAAACAATCTTCATTGCCGAACGCAATGTCTGATGTTTGCGATGCAAGGCTAAGGAAATTGAACCATTTAACTACCATCAATCCCAGGAGAATCCTTCTCCTCTTTGCTTCTTTGTAAGTATTACCAATTACCTGTGACAGATTTCGAACTAACTTCAATGTGTTTTCAAATCTACAAATTTTCCTAATGCCTTTGTAAGCCTATCTTTTCAATGTCTTACTGATTAAGCAAGAACTGTTCTAACCAATAGTTTGTCTAGATTTATCATCAACATTGAACAAAAAAAGTTGATCCCGTTCTATGCTTAAGTCTTTATTTCATTGTCTATAATCTTTAAAATGAAACTATAAAACTAAAAATGGATAACACAAAAAACGAGTTCAATCATTATTACATGCAGTCATGGACTCTAACCATGAAGTAGCTAATCTTGTTCAAAGTTCACCATTGTTTTCAATCAAACAATCTCAACTCTAAAACCTCGATTTATGCATATAAATATTCATCACTTGTCTAAAGAATTATGCCAGTGTATAAGATTGCTTCTCTCAGGTCTAGCTTGGGCACAATGATTCTTATATATTTCACGCTTGCAATACACCATCGACAAAGTGATTCCTGATGGAGCACTTGCACGTTAGTGGATGATTTTCGATCAGTAAGCCATACCAGATATCTGTGCGTGGGGTATCCAGAGCTACAGAGGATTATCTGTGTTTTAGCAAGGCATCATGCGTGTATGAACAATGAGTGGTTAGTTATGAAGTTTTGAGAATTTCTCAGGATCTATGTGGGATTAAGAAATGGAATGGATTTAGATTGTTTTCATGAAATAGAATGCAGTGGCTTGGATTGAGAAAAGTTTCTGAATTAAGTTCATGCAATAAACTAAGTCTTGTAGATTGAGATGACATTTTTATTCTGCTTGCAGCAGTTGAGTGTTTATCTGTCAAAGATTAAGAAACCTGAAACTAGAAGAGCAGTATAATTCAAGCAGTTTTTGCCAAAGATTCTTTAGGCTATTGTTTTCTAAAATTAAAAGACCTGGAGACATTTTAGTACAAGGCATCAACAACAATCACATTATAATACCATCAATTTGCTCAACGATTGCATATATATATAAACTAAGAAATAATTCTAATTGATTCAAACTTATCTACGATTCAATATTTCAGCAGACTCAAACGATTGCCGAGGTGCAAGGGAATGTTCCTCGGAATTTGATTTGATAAACTATACCATCATGCTTAAAGAAGAAACACTATGATTTATTGTTTGCTTTGTTACCAAGGCATCCAATGTTCTAGTTTGCTAAAACAACTAGATAATATTACTCAAATATGATGGACGCCTCCATATCTATCTCCATATGCCATTTTCAGCGACAATTACTTTATACACACCATAAGAGAACAGAGAACATACTAGTCCATGAATTTGGAATGTGACCGAGCACGCTATTACAAGTATCATGGCCAACACCAGATTTGACAGGGAAGTAAATAACAATGCAAATCTACAGGGTCTACAAACAAGCAATTGAAGTTTAAAATGCCTTTTGAGCTGGTGGGTGTTGGGGCGAGCAGGAAAATTTAGTATAACTTTTTTTTTTCCTTCGGCTTACTGATTCATGAATAGACTCGTTGCATCTCCACTGATTTAATTAACTTCACTTCCATAACAAACTATAAATAACCTGCAAAAATAAATGGAGAATCTATAAAAGGAAGAAAGTGTTGAGATATAGTTAATCAGGAAGGATTGACATTATTGAGAACTCATGTGGGGTTTCCATTCTTGCAATTCAATAGCAGAAGATAATATTGATTGATGAGCTTCTATTCAGTAAAATTAAAACGTGGTGTATATTCGAATATCTTTTTATAGCTAATTTATATGATATAGATTGGTTGAAGTTCCTAAATGTCAGTTCACTATATGTAATATCTTTCATGTCACAACTTTTGTACTGTGTTTCTTCACGGTGGCCATGTTGTATCTAAACAACCTACATCACTATCATAAAATTGTCAGAACTCAGTGGAGTTATAAAATCCAGTAGATAGCCCCAAAATATTTGAAATACCAGCCTATTTTTATATTAGAGACGAGTAGTTGTGTTGTATTCAAGTCATGAAATTAGGTTAGCTTCAATATGGTCAGCAACAAATGAATTAATATTAAAACAGGATACAATGTCAAAGATGAAGGCACCAGCTCTTTTCGTTATGGATTCTAATTTTCTCTTTCAAGCATAATCTTGCAAGTTTTGTTTGCACATGCTTGACGTATCTAAGATAACTTTTAGTCCATGACCAGATAACCTAACTCAAAAATGATTGTGAAATAGAAAATGATGCTCACACCTAAGAACAACATGCCGAAGCTGTTGATCGTTCAGCTGGTCTATCCGAAAGAACCATTCCTACTGGCTGTTGAGCTGGTTGAGCCCGGGGTAATCTTCTTGCTGTGAGCAGCATTTCAAAATTTTTTCAAAGAGAAAAGGTATAATGGAGAAATATAAGCTACAAAATTACTCTTAATTAATATTGACGTAAGACTTAGAAAAATTTAAAGAAGCTTAGAGAAAGTAAACTGCAAAAGAAGATAATAGTTTTTAAGTATCTAGAAAATTCAGCAATTAGAATATTGAACAAGTAGAATGAATATATTTTAGAATTAGAGCATGGCCCAAGTTTTGATGACAAAAGGATGTTAAGCAACATGGACTTGGTTGTAGAAGAAATATAAGCATTTTTTTCCTTTGAAAACCCAACATCAATTAGAAGTAGCATTGATCAAAATAAACACTCAATTCAAGACAGGAAGAGGCTGCTAAAAATTAAACCACATGATAAAAAATCAAGCATTAGCTGACTATAGTTTTTTTTTTTTTTTTTTTTTTGTAATGGATTTGGTTACTGCCTTGCTTCAGGAAATGGAACTTTCCACGCTTGATCCTTCCTCTTGCGGAGTTATTCTACGTGCACATAACATGTTGCTGAAGAAAATTATAAGGAATATAGGAACATCATTCTGCTTTCTATTGTCAAAATGGTATCATGATTTTGCAGGGTAAATATCTTATCCTTGGTTCTAAGAAATATTGTAAAAGGCTCTTCGCAATTTGAGACTCTCAAATGCTCATCTTACACTGATAATTAAGATAATTATTTTGCCTATGAACTGGCAAATAAAACCAGAGAGGAAAATAAAAGTCACTTATGTTATAACAATAATAGCTCTCGCTTTGTCACGAGGCTAATTTAAAATTTCTGATAAAGAGTAGCCCGGTGCACGAAGCTCCCGCCATGCGGGGTCCCAGAAAATGATCCATTGTACGCAGTTTTACCCTGCTTTTTTTTATAAGAGACTGTTTGTAGGATTTGAACTCGTGACCTCTGGGTCACAAAGTGACAATTTTACCGTTGCACCAAGTACTAAAAATAGGTGCAACACAAGGATTTCCTAGGGGGTCACCCATCCTAGAAATGCTCTCGCTCAAACACATTTAACTTCAGAGTTCTGATGGGCTCCGGTGCATTAGTGCTGGTATGATGGTTCTAATTTGAAATTTCTGATATTAAACAAAAATCTACTATCTTGTTAGAAAAAAAGGAATTTTTTTTAGCAAGCCTCATGATGGAAAAAATACTGAATTAGTAGATGTGAATGAGAGTGTATATAGCATCTATACTGCCTTAGCACAACATAGGTCTGAATGCCGATACAGTACCAACCAAGTGATCAATTCTATGAAAAGCAAAGATGGTGTCATTAAGATTTAATACTTGAATCATAATAAACAACAACAATAACAACCAAGCTTTATCCCACTAGTGGGGTCGGCTATATGGATCATTCTATGTCATTGAGCGCTATCTCCCATCATATCATCATTTATATTTAAATAAATTTTATCTTATTCTATTGTTGCTAACCAAGTTTTTTTGGTCTTCCTCTTCTACGTTTGATGTGTGTATTTGTCATGGTTTCACATCACCTAACTGGGGCATTTATTGGTTGTCTAAGTATATGTCCGTACCACCTTAAATGTATTTCTCGGAGTTTTCCCTCAATAGATGCAATTTTAACTTTCTCTCTAATGTTCTTATTTATTATTTTGTCCATCCTTGTATGTCCACACATCCATTTTAACATTCTCATCTCTGCAACTCTCATTTTCTGCTCATGTGCTCGAGTCATAGCCAAACATTCAGCTCTGTATAACATAGCAAGTCTAATCGCAGTTTTGTATAACTTCCTTTTAATTTTTAGAGGTA
>JBAMHZ010000017.1:5398986-5424353 GCA_037177395.1 Alpinia galanga | reverse complement strand
CACATAAGATCCAAAATCACACAGAAGTAACACCACACCAGTGTTGAATGTAGTGCCATAAACCTTACTGTGAGGGTGCTAAGAGAGAACATGAATGTTTAAAAGTTAAAATAAGAGTTGTTTCGAAAAAAAGAGTTTGATAGCACATTATATTCATATGATTAAGTAGTACTGTGAGTTGGTTGTTGTCGATGTTTGTAAAAAGTTGGCATTGATGTACGAGTGCTTGGTGTTGAGTTTATACGTGATTATTGTAATGTATTCAATTATGTCTGTTTCAAATCTAATTAAGTGATTTAATTATGATTTTATGATCATGAATTTGTATTTATTAAATGTGGGTGATTGAATGTACATCCATAATGTGTAAAACTCTTTAATTCGTACCGTTAGTATTGATGGACTATTAACGGATTGGAGTTAACTCTATATATAAGATGTGATCCGTACATAAGGGAATAATGAACGACTGTCTCTTTTTCTCCATCAAACAGAGCATACAGAGTCATCTTTTTTGCATCTGCAGAAGATCAAATCCTGTAGTTGTTTTGGTGTCAAACCTTCAGATTCTTCTAGCGACGATGTTTCTGGATTCAGGGGCGGATTTACTATTTTATTTATATTTTCACTACATTTTGTATTCGTATATTGTTATAGATTAGATGATAAAATCTGTATTCAAATTGTTTGATTTGTTTTCATGTTCGAATCGTATACGAATGCACAATTATTGACAGATTAAGATCCATCACTTTTTCAATTCATTTACCAGAGATTTTAGTATTTTTACAATGAATAGAAATATAATCCAAATTGCTCGTGTGTTCCCTAATTCCACGTACTGATAAATAACACACACACACATTAATTAGTTTCCTCGCCTTACATCAATAATATCCTTCTATCAAACCTTCTTAGGAACAAGTAATTAAATTTGGGTTTCTTGCGTGCTTTAGCCACAGGCCCTCCATGAATCTTGAAGAAATGCTCCACACAAAACCTTGGCTCCTCTTCGCTTGCTTCCTTGCTCTTCTGCCACCAGCTGCCTTCGCCACTCCATTCTCCACCAGCCACTGCATGGCCGTCAACCTCTGCTTCTCTCCGTCCCATGCACTCCTGATCTTGCTGTCGGAACCCAACTTGAGACCTCCCACATGAACGCTCTCTAACTTGAACCTCCTCTCCTCTAGTGCTTGGCCCTGGTCCATTGAAGGGATTGCTTGCACAGTGGCTATGAAGGGAGCCCCCACTGCTTCGTACCCCCTTACTGGATCTCTCAGCTGAATCACCACTAGAATTGTAGCTCTGCTGCAGTTTGTGCACCAGTCTTCGTGTTTAACAGCCAAATTGAGTGTGTCGACGGGAGGTAGAGCCTTTAATGGAGCTTCTTCATCAGCTATCTCCGCCTGGACTTTCAGTGCTTCTACTGCCATGGCCTCTATCTTCTGCAGTGCAATGCATAGGATTTCATCCAAGGTCACTGCTTCCTCGCTTAGAGATCTTTCTTTTCTCTCCTTGTTCATCGCTGTAGCCATCTTCTTCGCCTTGGCGATCGACCTGGCCGCGCTGGAGCTTGCTCCTTCCTTGTTCCTGCCGGTTATTATGGCGGAGGCAATGCCCTCGAACGCCACCTGCTCTGCTGTCTTGCCCACCAAATCGTCCATGGCTGCTAAGGAGAGCAGTTTGGAACAGATCTCTTCGGATGCTAGCCTGTGGAACACTTCAATCCCACTCGTCAACTTCTCGCCGTCTTCGACAATCAACTCTCTGGATATTTGCATGGCAAGCTTCGGAGTCTCTGTGCTTGACGCTAGTGCATTCAAAGGATTCATCGATGCCAAGTAGCCTCCATCGCTTGTCTGAACTATGCA
Organism: Alpinia galanga; assembly: GCA_037177395.1. Classification (NCBI taxonomy): domain Eukaryota; kingdom Viridiplantae; phylum Streptophyta; class Magnoliopsida; order Zingiberales; family Zingiberaceae; genus Alpinia; species Alpinia galanga. Next base: position 5,422,482 of record JBAMHZ010000017.1, on the reverse strand, counting down.
ACCCAAATTCTTTCCGAGATCTGGAAGGAGGTCAATTGGACTAAGGTTAGCAAGGTTGTTGTGCTCATCATACTTGGGATTCTTATGGTCTCCAATCTCGAGCAATTTGAGGAACTCCCTCGTGACCAATTCCTCCTCTGTGTCCAATCTACGGGTCGTCGGCTTTGTTGTCTCTGTAGCGTCCGCCATCATCAGCATCTCGAGCTCTTTAAGCTCCTTTGCGATCAAATGAAGCTCCTTTGCTCTGCTTCTTTGAGCACGGTCATGAACCACCTCTTTCACGACCTCACTCGAGACGCTAGAGCTCCTTGCGTTGTCATTCTCCGACACCGCTATCTCCACTCCCTTGTCGATGACTTCGAACTCGGGAAGGTCAAATTCTTCTTTTTGATCAAAGATCAGTCTTGTGCTTGCTTCAAGGTCTCTTGCAATGCCGCTGTTTGATTTGGGCGAGTACTCCGTTTGTTTGTAGATGCCGATGCCTCCATCGTCCATGATCTGGAATGCCAATTTGAGAGCCATCTCTCCGCCGGCAGCCTTCCCGGAGAGCGGGAAGACCACGTCCCACTGCCGGACGCGCTGCCCCTCCAAGTTCATTTGGATGGACTCTTTAACCAGGGAGCTCAAGTCAACGGCGGCGGTCCCCAAGTCTAGGTGAGGTGCGTCGACGGCGATCGCGGAGATCAGGAAAAGGCGGGACTCGAACCGGAGCGGCTTCCCGGTGCCGGCGCCCCCGGCGTAGTAGAGGTGGCACCGGAGGAACAGAGTCTCTTCGAACTCGGCTCGCCCCTGCGCCGCCCGGGCGGGCATCGTCTGGAGGGACCCGTCTTTCGTCTCCTTCTTCCGGACGGAGACAGAGAGACGGAGCCCGTCGGCTGAAGCCGGCAGATGCCGGAGCGAGACGACCTCGACGGAGAAGAGGCATACTACTCGGCGCATGGAGAGGTGAGACAGTGCGCGCACAGGCTTCCAGTTCCATATCCCCCGCCGCCTCTCGCTGCACTCGGTCGGTTCCTCTCCCTTCCCAGGAACGCCGTGCGGGGTTTTCCGTCCGAATGCGAGCCAGGCGGTGGGAGACTCTTGTCGGGAGGAGTAGCTTCCAAGGTCGTAGCGACAGGCTTCTCCGACGATCTGAGGTCCGCCTACGTACACCCCGTGGGCAGATGTCGTGTTGAAGGAGCGAGGCAGGACGAGTGAGGCAGCGCGGCGGGAACCGAGAGTGCTGGAGAGTGATCTGTTCAGTGTTCCGAGTTCTCGGAGGATTTCTGCGTCATGATCCGCCATTGAAGAAACTTGCAAGATCAACGAGCGTTGGGTGGAAGAAGCTGAACGCCGAATGCTATATATAAACATACAGAAATTCATTTTGCTGCTTTACTTTATCTACATTTTAATTTTATCCCCATAGTTCAAATTTTTTAATTTTTCCCCTTATAGTTTACAATATAAACACTGATGAAACGGCATTGTTCATCCATATAACAAAACAATAACAATAACAACTAAATAAAATTATCAAAATATCACCTATAATATAGTTCTTTTGTAAAATGTTCTTAAAATTTTATTGATATCAAAATATTTTTTAATATTTTTATTTCACTACTAAAATATTTTTTCTATTTATTTTTAAAATTGCATTTTAAATTACTCTAAAATGGAGCATATTATCAAAGGAATTGACATTATGAGTTTAAAGTCAAGAGTATCTTATTTATATTTTGTAAATTACGAGTAGCAAAATGTAATACTTTAAACTACAGAGCCGACATTAGAAAAAAAGAATTAGTTGAACTATGAGCGAAGTGCTTGGTGGTTGTTCATGGAAACGGACGCGTCCAGCGCCACGTCAGTCGTTTCGTTGTCTCAGACGAGCGGCGCGGAGACGCATCAACGTGGCGTGGAGTTGATCCATGGAACTGGAAGAGTTCTCCTGCCGCAGTCGATCGATCACGAAACAGAGCGGTAACAGATCGAGGTCGACGTTGGCGCATTAATGAAGACGATCGAGAGCCATCCGCGAAAGAAGAGTTACTGCTGCATGGATTCTGGGAACAGAGCGTGTCCTCGCCACCCGCCATTGACGCTGGGGAGAAAAAAGTTTGCTGTCAAGAACCTAATCGACGACGATACGAATCCCGATCACCGCTACGTAGGGTGGAGAAGCCGCAACGATCGGCCATTCCCGTTCTCTCGCCGTTTCAACAGTGAAACATAAAGTTGTCGCGCTGGCGATTGCATTGCAGTTCTTCCCAGGAGGGAGCTCCAAAGCGTGCAGACATCGTCTTCATGTTGCCTGATCAGTCCTTCATACACTTTACTGCAACTGCACCAACTTTTTCAGACAAAAACGTTTTCTTTCTCTCTTTTTCTTAAAGTTTTTCCAGCAAAGTGATCATTAAAGTTTGTTCCTGTTTTTGTCTCTCGTGCAGAACTAACACCCAGCAACACAACACTTTACTTGGCAAACTTTGTGAGAAAAGCTTGAATGGACATGAAGATCAACCAAATGCGTAGAATTTATGAAACACAGTGGTCAAATCTCCACCAGAAAGAGCGTCCATTGCTTGTGGAGTTGTTAACCCATCTCAATCAAATTAAGCAGAGGGCCAAAAGTTGGCCACTGCTCTCATCTTTCCTGATGCTTTACTTATATTTAACAATTCTGTTACGAATCGCATTAGGTGATCTTATCTCATACACTGAACCTTCGACTAAAATGCACATGGCTTCCCAGGATTCAATCTCTGTTTTAAATCTAACAAACCCCTTGAATTAGGGTTCTGAACATTTCTGATGTCACAAGAAGCAAAAAAATATATGTATAGATATGCACTGCCCACTGGAACTTCCATTAGGTTAGCATTTGTTGGTCTAAGATTAGGAGCTTGAGCTTGCCTCCTTGGCAGTGTCAGTAATCTGAACCCCTAAATCGTAAACCGAACCGGTTCTCCATTCGGCCGGCAAGACCTCCTTCTGTGACCAAACCCACTTCCCATCGTAGCCACCTGTGACCACCAGCCTGATCTGCAATGACCCTGCCGGTGCCCGGTTCGTGCTCCAAATCGGTCCGTTGATCCGGTTCATGAATTGCCAGTTTGATGACCCAACCTGTCGATCAAACCAGGATGACCAAAAACATCAAAATGAAGGGGGAGGGACAGGAAATGGCGTAAAGCCTTCGCATTATTGAATGGCTGAGATTCAATCGAAGGTGGATCATAAGATTATTATTATATGAACTCTGTGTGTTTCTAGGAAAGCCCTTCCATTAGTTGTTTATTTTGTGGTTACCTTTGCTACCTCCACTGCTACAATGTCAGTTTGGCCCCCTTGATACAAGAATTTGATGACCAGACGATCAGGCCTTCTGCTCTTCTCTTCCACTCTGATGGACAAATTCCTGTAACTGTAATCGCACGGAATTCTGCTTATCACAAGGAATGGATTAAGATGTCAATCACCAGTCCTGGAATTGCACAAGAGAACACCATAAGTTGACTCCGGGATTACCTATCGTATTCCACATCCACAGTGCGAAGTCCCCTCAGCACTTTGGCCATTCCCGGCCTCGCCATGGCCAAATAAGCAGGCCTACTGAGAACCCATTCTGTGCCATTCCGGTGACGGAGATCAGTGAGGATCACTTTAACACCTTCACTCCGGCAGAGCTTCGTGTTCTTGCATCTCACCTGTTGAATAAGAACAGTTCCAGACGCCATTTTTTTTCTTCCTGAATAAGCACAAGTAAAGAGCCTTTGGAAGAAGGAAAGGCTTACCTGGAAGCATGCTCCACAGGCAACACCGCCTCTGTAAATAGCAGAGCTTGCAGCAGCAACGTAGCCTCCGCTGAAGCCCAATGCCATGGGGCCATATCCACATGCTCCGGCTACAGGAACCAGGAAAATTTAACTCAAATTCCGATGCCGAAAGTTAAAGAATCACACAGGCTGCAGTGACAAACCAGAGAGATCGGCTAAGGACGACGAGTAGCTAGCTCGTGCATGAAGCACGCAGCCACCGCAGGCCGTGGCAGAGGAAGACAGAAGGAAGAGAAGAAACAACAAGAAGATGGAATCGCAAGCCATGTCTCTGTCTTCGAAGGTCGCCCCTCGGTGGACATATAGAGAGGAGGAGCAGTAAAATACATGGTGCTGAACCACTAAGGATGCTGCTTAATTCGCATCTAGTTTTATATTGCTTCTGTTATTAAGCAGCATCTTGTTTTCTTTATATTCCGTAAAATAATTGGCACAACTACTTCGCTTGCGTGAGAGTCGATCCATTCCAGCCAAGGGATAAGAAGAAGATCCAAGTTTGTGACGTGGATCTCGATCGATATGGTTGAAGCATGCGTCGATGAGACATAAATTTCTTTGAACTGATGTCAACTCTTCACATTTATGTTTCTGAATTAGATTAAAACAAAACCACGGATGATTGACCAGTATGGATTTAGATTCAAAGCAAAATACGTGGGCGATTGAGATTTATGTTTTCAGAGTTCATGAGGAATTGCAAGCTGGGTAAAAGCTCGAGCACGGCTCGAACTAAAAAAGATTTTTAATAAGCAAGCAAGCAAGCTTATACAAGGCTTGAGAAGAAAAATGAGCAAGCTCGACTCGATCTACTTGGCCAATATATAGCCTTAAACTAAGTGTACATGTTTCTTTAGCTTAAAAATAAATAAAAAAATAAATAAGGTTGCCAGTATCTATGCGAATGTGACTAAATGACGTTCGTCTCTTCCAGGATGACTCGACAGAGAAGCTGAGCACCTGTTTGCATCAATGGAGGCAAGCAAGGCATTCTCCACATCTCCAGATACTCGTCTATGGAGCAAGGAGAGAATGTACTCCAAGAAAACCCCACTGCACGCAAATCTGATCGGGCCATCGCCAGGCAATCCGAACTCTTCTTCGGACAATTCGAGGAGTTGTTGGACGATTCTGTTCTTCAACAACGCCAGAGGCAACATGAACCTTGTGCCATCCACAGTGTACACCACAAAGTGGCCCTTATCAGCAACCACGGCAGTGAAATCACAGGAACTGGAGCTGCCGCTGGCTCTCATTAAGGCCATGGGGATCCCCTTCTTGGCCTTTTCAACAAGTCTCTTGGGACTCAACATCGCTATTTGTTGGTTGAATACAATCGCCTTGTTGAATGAAGCTGAGGATGTGCTGGGAGTCACCCAGGGTTCCGCTACTTATAAGGCAGACGAGGAAACTGATCGAAGAGGCATATCACTTTCAAGAGGGAGCACAGCCATGCTCCTGCAGGTGGGTGATTCAAGTGATCTGAAGGCGTGTAGGCTCCATAACAACTGCACAGCTCCCACAATGTGCTAAATTATTTGAATTTCAAGTGCCGTCATCAATGAAACTGTCCTTGATGCAAGGACAAGGACATGAGAAAGAACAAGAGGTACAGTTGTGGCACTCTCAGGAACTTAATCATGACCTATCATAAACTATCATTGTGATAGCTCAACAACTTGAGAGATGAAAGAAATCTTTTCATAGAAAATCATTTCCTTGTCGGTTGATCTGAAGGCATGTAGGCTCCCTTGCATTCACCGGGTTGAGTAGATTTTAAGCAGAACATAATGGTAAGAAGAAAAGAAAGTATGGTTCTTTCATCAGATACGAGGACAATGTGAACTAAGGACAATGTTCTGAAGTCAGTACATGCAGAATCAAAGGTTCCATAAATTTCTGGTTTTTTATGTCAAGATTTCATAAACTTAATCAATCGAGCATGGAAGCTCCAATAGCATTATCCACACTTGCAACAATCCTAGCACCCAAAAAACAAGGGACAATTGTTCATTGAGGACAGCTATGCCATCCCATTAAAACGCTAGTCCAGTAAATCATGCCCGGACCAATTGCTGTCATGATCTGAGACAAAAGATATAAGTTCATGTAGTCATCTCTCAAGAGCATGCCTGTGAATCGCCAGAAATGAAGATAGAACTACACCTGATAGTTTTACTTCCTCTAGCAAGCTCGCATGGCATGCTTCCTTTTAACAAAAAGATTCTAAAGATACACATGAATTGCCTCTTCTTCAATGTAAGTAGAGCACTTCCTATGTTCATTCCAAGATCATCCCAAGTTGCAACAATTTTCCTGTTCTTAAATTCATAGGTTAAGGCATAACCATGTTGATACAATGACTTCAGCACTGTCAAGAACTTAATCATGATTATCATCAGTCATGGTAATTGATAGCTCAGCCATTTAATCAATAAAAGAAATTTTTCAAAGAAACTTATTTCACTAAAATCAGTGGATGAATTTCTGGATTTAGAGAAGAAGAAAATGCTAATAATGACAGAGAGAAGTAACTTGGAGAAGGAAGCAAAGCCATGTTCCATGCTGCAAGTGGGTGGTTCCTCATTTCCTTGTAGGTGATCTGAAGGCATGTAGGCTCCAGTGCATTCATTGGGTTGAGTAGATCCTTGGGCAGAACATGATAGTCAAGGTATCAAGTACAATAACAAGGCTCCAAACTAAAATCTTATTCATAATTCAACAAGGGTTCCAGATTGAAATCATTGGCTTTGGTCTAGAATCAAGCGAGCATGCTAACTCAAATATCATTATCCACACTTGCAACAATCATGCTATCTGAAAAAACAAAGGGCTGTTCCTAACTATTTGCCGCCATAATCTGCTCACAAAAGAGAGAAGCTCATGCATCAGAACTAAAGGTCATAAACTAGGATGGCCCATCTAGTTTAGAGGTCGTCTTCTGACAAATGAAATGGAACCTACATGTTTATGGATCACCAGAAATGAAAGTAGAACTACACACCTAACCATTATCCAACATAGTAAGAAATTGTGCAACCAAAAGACATCAATGTGGTTGTCAGATTTGCCTCCTCTAGAAAGTTCACATGTCATGCTCCCTTTCGATGAAAAGATGTTGAATAGATACATCTCTGGCCTGAGTTGCCTCTTCCTAAATATAGGTTGAGCAGTTCATTCCAAGAACATCCCGAGTTTCAACATTTTCCTTTCCTTCAATTCATAGTTTATGTCTTAACCAATAATGTTGAGTCTTAAAATACTTATTGAAAAGGCAAAGAAGGGACTTCCCTCTTTCAGAGTTGATAGTCAGTCCAGATCCTTCGGCGAAAGTGGAATGGTAGCCAAGGAAGGCCATTTTGTGGCCTACACTGTGGATGGCATAAGGTTCATGGTGCCACTAGTATTCCTGAAAAGCTATATTTTTTAAGAACTCCTCAAGTTTCAGCTGAGGAGTTTGGACTGCCCAGTGAGGGGCCAGTCATGTTGTCTTGCAATGGACTTTTCTTTGAGTACATCCTCTCAAGGCTCGAAAGAAACATGCCAAGAGATGCGGAGAAAGCATTGCTTGCCTCCATTGATGCAAACAGGTGTTGGAATTCCTCATTAGTTGGTACACCACCTCATCAACAGCGAATAGTAGTATGATAGTGATCAATGTTTTACAAGTAGAAGTGTGAATTATTGTATAGAGATTTAGATGCTACGAGTAGTGGCTGTTAAAATACACGAGCACATTGAATAATACGAGATCTGTTTCTGAGAAGACAATATGATTCTTGAAACCATTTTATTAAGACATATCATGTCATACGTATGAATAAACAAGCAAGGCTAGGTCATTAAACAATCGACAGTAATGGATTGCTTATTGTAGAGGGAACAAGGACTTTTATATAAAAATATACTCGGGAAATTTGATTTTTATCTCAATTCTCATATGGATAGCAATAGCATTGAACCTTTGGCCGAGTGGAATTGATCTACTTGTGCCACACAGCATATCTGTTGCCACTGGTAGCAAGTTTCCATTCCTTCCCACTTGGACACCATGAACCATCTCCAATCTTCATGCAGACTTTCTCATCGATAATTGCTGCATAAAGATCAGAGCGAGCCTCCAAGATCCTAAGTTTTGAGCGACTGTGGATATCTTGATGACAGCGTATGCCCATCTACGAGTTTTTACAAATCTCAAAGACGAGGCCTTAAAACAAGATTTGCCAATAACATGAAGGTACACATACCAGTTTCACAATCTGGTCATGGAAAGAGTTGCCCCAATCATAGAAGTGGTCATAGAAAACTGTTGGTATTCCAGGATGGGTGAGTATATAAGTGTATCCCTGAAAATCGAGCAAAGATTAAGAACTGCGAAAATTCAAGATCATTTGAAATGAAATGGTAACTTAAAAAACAAAATTGCAACCAGTAACTCATAAAAACAATTATCAATAACTCCAAGAAGTGGTCTTTCAATAATTTTCAGCAATATCTCAAAAAATGATACTAGAGGTAGGTTCTATGAAATGATTGAATCTTCTAAAATGAAAATTTTACCCATATCATAAAGCAAATGCAAGTGACTAACTGAAACATTCTTTGCTTATTAAAAGAACTTAAAGGACAATTAGAGGAATATCTTCATTTCCCCCAACTTAAAATTTTTTACTGAAAACTCTAGTAAACATTCATTTTAATTTCTCTTGCTTATTGAGGCTATTCAAGTTGTTGTTTGTCACATAATGTACATAGCTTTAAATTTCATTGAATACTCAAGTTATGTCATAATATTTTAGCTTTCTTTTCTTACTAAAGAAGAACATATGCCTGAAGGGATTATCATTCATTACTTTCATAATCAAATAGTGAAACTAAGATATGATTTCTAACGAAGAAATTGGTGATCTTAATTGAATATGTCTGGTGTGGATTGTAGTACCTCCATAACATGACCAGATGGGAAAGGCCAATGACCCTGAAAAAGTACATCTCATTTAGTGATTCTAAAAAAACAAAAGACAAAAGAGACACACTAGAAGAGTAACATAGAAAGTACTCCCTTTGAGTATTAGAAGATAGATGGTATAACAGATACCTGAGTTGATCCTGTGTCATGGTTCTCGATGAATGTGACTGCTCGTGAAGGCCACCACCCAAGCACACCAGGTGCTTTCCCTTGAGGATCACGCAAACGCCATAGTTCACCCTTAACTGCTTCCTGTTTTATGAATGCTTTTAGTAACAGGTTTTATCTGATAAAACTTAGGAATAAAATATTTTAATCTGATAAAACAAAAGAATAAATATGACATGCGAAAAAAGAATAGCCAGTTACAAAATGCACCTGTAAGATACCCTTTGTTGTGAAATCGAAGGCAGCACAAAGTTGTCCAGTTTTATCCATCCAGTTAATAATCCTTTGTCTGTGACTGTCTGTGAATTTAACAAGGAACCAACCTCTGAGAATTAAATCAAATTTATATAACTGAAGTAACACTTGAAATAAAAATAGTGATGCAGAACTTCATGTTCTTGATGAGCTGACTTTTGCAAATAAGGACAATTTCTTAGTTTTGCTACATATGGATCACTTCTCTATCATGACAATGAGTACACTTACAAAAATGCAGTAACTTCAAGTGTGATAAAAGAATATGATGTATAGTATCATCAGGAGAGGCACTCTTAGTACGTCACAAAAGTCTTAACTTGATTTCCTGCCTAAGGGTCTTTCTTCTCTTTTCAAAGGTTTACTAATATTACTAGTTTAAATGACATTTTGTACCTTATATGCCAAAACTATAATTTGGGAATGAGCTCATTGAATTTTATGCAAGTCAAGGAAACACATCGATAACCTTTTTCCTTTTCCAACCACCCTTAAAACTTTTCCATGCCACTGCATAATCCAAGCCCATATTAACGACCAATGTATAACAGATTTGACTGATCATGCTGAAAATCACTATTTTTAGGTGCTTTTCTTATGTATAGTTCTAAGAATTTAATCATAAACCAGTCTCACATCCCTTGAGAGACAATTGCTCTTCATTATTTTTCTTATTTCATAAGGTAAATGTTTGGGGCTGAAACTTAAAATGAAAGGGACATTATGAGGACTATACCTTGGTTGTAATCCAAGCGATAATTAGGCGGTACATAATTGCAACTATCCCAGTATTCTCCTACAGAAAATACAGGCTTTGACTCCTGGACATATTCCTTCACAAATTTTGGATCATATCTACAAATCTCACAAGTAGCATGTATTTGTCAGGGAACACAGAATTTATAAAACAAAAACTGAAAAAGGACATTGGCATACCCTTTTGCAAAATCAAAACGGAAATCCTGAAAACCAATAGATTTGCGAAGCCAGTTCAACCAACCAATTATGTCTTTTCTTACAAAGGCTTGGCTATGATCAATATTAGGGACACCATGCAAGTTTTCACCGTAGCTTCTGGAACCCTACAAATATCACATGGATGCACCGAGAGAAAAATGGAGTTTAAATCATTGAAGTACTATATGAGTTGAACAGATGATCATGTCAACAAGAAAACATTTGCATACCAGGAAAGTTAAATCAGAGAAGTACTTACTAAAAAAAGAAACAAGAAAACAAACTACTACACAAGTGGCTCCTACAACTACAAGGACAAATGCTTTCACAAGTCAATTGCAACAAATTAGCAAGCTACCGGAAGCATGAAAAACACCAAAATAATTCTTGCAAGAAACAGAAGTAAATCCAAATCTAAGAATAACATAATTGTAACATGTGATAAGGGTTTCAAATTTTCTGTTATAAGAGTTTGATTACATATAATAATAATCTTCTAACATATATTAATGAGAACACAAGATAATATTGTGATTTTTCTAGTATGGTGAGTTAGACACAAAGTAGTTAAATATGCACCAAGATTATAAGTTCACATGAATACAATTACATCTCTCCAAACATCTATGAACTAGAAATATGTCAATATATATTCTATCAGATAGATGATTTACCAGTCCTCCAGAACATGAAGTTACAGCATGTTCATCCCAGGCTAAACCAATACCATCATAACGATTGTATGCTCCCCCATGTCCTTTGGTAGTGCCAACTCGATGGTTAATAACTATATCAGCCATTGCTCTAACTTTGTTCTGTTGCATTTTTTGCAGTAGCGCTTGTAGGAGATGGAAGGAACCATAAGAAGAGTCAAGGCAATACAGATCTTGTGGCAAATAACCTGTAAATTAAGGCACCATATTTATCCACAAGCATGAATCAACATTAAAAACGAAGTAATAGTCTAACTTTGCTTACCTTCTGGAGATAATGAATTGGTTGCTGGCGGCAGCCAGGCTGATGTAAAGCCAGATTTAGCAATATCTCCAACTTTCTTCTCTACATTATGCCACCAATCATGTTTGTGTGATTCCCAATTGAATGCCTATAAAAAGTTATATTTGTTAAGCATGAACTTCAATTGTTGCAAATATCAGCAAATATATAGCATCTATAAGGCAAAAGAGACCAACAAATAATATATTATTTGTATTAAACTGAAAATCTGACATTTTGATTGCTATCTACTTATGGATCTCACTTGAATGAATTTCAATTTAATGATGGATCAACAAAAGTTTAAGATGCCTAGAAAAGTTTGTATAGAATTCATGTTTTTGATGCATTATCAAATCATCAGTAAATTCCAACCAAAAGCATCCACTTCATCAAGGGAGTCTGTTCAACGATAAATCAAATTACATATTTGATATAAGGATGACAAAATTTTCCATTGATTACTGTAATCCGAGAACAAGATACAAGAGTAAGAGCTTCCCAGAATTCCTTGCATTAATTCAGACAATAGTATGAGAAGGGTAGAACTGCAATCAATTACCTGAAAAAGAATTTCTCTTCCATTTCGTATTGCTCCACCTGAAAGATGAAAAATAAATTGTGAGATATAAGCTCTAGAAAGAATTATTCATTAAAAAGACTGAACTTTCGGCCCAAATGTACAATTTTAAAAGTCTAGAATCACTGATAAGAACTTGGGAGTTTATAAGAATATATACTAGAAATATGCAATACTGAAACTATTTATACAATAATACAAAATGCAGGACACTAACACATTGCAAAAGGTTCTAAGAAGACAATTATTTCTGTAACCAGAATTTTCTTGATTTCATATTTGGTTCGTTTGATTTAAGAAAGCTATAGTTACCCAATAAAAAGTGACAGAAAACTGTTGAGTAATGGCAGCAAATGATTGAGTTCAGTAGTTCATCATAGTAAATTATTAACTCTAAATATATGGTAATATGGAGAAGACAATTGTTTGAAGAATGCACAAAACCAGAAGCACCCCTTGTTTCGAAGAGAGGAGGATGAGTTATTCACATTTAATTTGATGGTCAGAAGCGAATTGAAAGTTAAGCAATGGTAATTAAGATCCCTTGCGAAAAAGAGAGATGTTGCACCCTAGATGGTAAAAGTCAAGTAGCCGAAAGCATCACTAGCTTATGCTCTAACTCGAGTAACATGGAGTGTGTGGAATCCCATGTGAATCAGCAAGGACCACCTTGCGACCAAAAAGGATTAGCAATAACCATTAAATAAGTCTCTTTGGCTTGAGTTGGGTTAAAAGCACGAAATGTATTTGCACCTTCACCATCTTGTTCTTTGTTCAAAGGATTCTAAAAAACTTACACAAAGAAAGAACTTTCGCTGTATATATAAGGATGATGTTTTTTTCTTATTTGTACTCATTATTTTATGTAATTTATTCAATTATTTATTTGTGTATTTTATTCAAGTAGATGTTAATGTGAATGAACCATAACTATGTAGACCTATCCCTAATAGATTGATTCCAAAATAGCATATCCAAATTATAAAGAATTCCATAGAAGCCACAAGTGTTGAATTTGTACCCTGCAAACTTTGATTTGTTCTAATTCTAATTCTAGTATATAAATAAATTGCAAATATGATCCAAGTAATAAATACCCAAATTTCCTTGGGGTCCCAACTCCAATACGATCCCCATGCTTCATTAGCCCATGCTGCTCCACAAAGAATTCCTAGGGTTAAAAAGGTAAACCCAAAACTAATGACATAGCAACTCAAATAATCCAAACGTTGAGTTAATTGATATTTATAATAATTTCAAAATGAAAGAAAAGAAGTGTTTATAAAAACACTTCTTTTTTCATTCCAATAATTAATCTTACCAAAGATAAATTTCTTAATTAAGAAATTTTTTACTTTACCATTACAAAAGATATTGATTTTTTTTCTATGGGTTGCCTAAGACTTAAATCCGGAACTAGTCGAATGAAGTAGATATTTTTTCCTTGTTATAATAGGTAACAAATCCCTCACCAAAATGTGCTTGCATTTTTCATTGCACATGACTTTCCCTATGTATACATATAAAAAATATCCTAAGAAGAGTGCAAATAAGAATTTTGACTACTCAGTTGATTCAAGCATTACAATACTAGATGAGCATCTCAGTCAATTCTTTTGATTTTCATTCTTGTGAACGTACTTCCCAAGTGGGACACTTAACGCGTTAGCTACAACACTGCATAGATCTATATGCACAACACCTAGTATCCATCATTTATGGCTAGGACTATTGGGGTATCTAATTCCATTTGCTCTGGTAGCTTTCGTCTCTTAGTGTCGGTGTCACCCAGCAGAGTGCTTTCGCCATTGGTGTTCTTTTCAATTTCACCGTTCCACTAGAAATTCTACTTGCATATCTATCATTTGAGTCTCCAACAATTATTCTAATAATTACATATCCGATTTGACCGAAAGATGAAAATGCAAGCATATGTTTCATGCTTGTTTGAGAAATAGCAATGAGATTCATCAATATCATGCTAAGAATATCTAAGATTTCGAGAGGAAGATGTCATTTGTTTGAAGAGAAATAAAAAAGAATATCGAAAATTCATGTGGCTAAAGTTGAAGCAACTACTTTCAAAGTAACAGAAAGAAAAGCAACAACAAAAGTGGCAGAGTCAGAGTCGAAAAGATGATTCCTCACTTTTTTTCTCTCATTCAAAACCATGCATGAGACTTTCATTTCGCACGGCTCCTATGTGCTTAAAGAAAGAACTCATGTTCATTTTTTTTATTACCTTCCTTGCATATGTATAAGACCAAAATTATTCAATTTCTAAAAAGGATTACTAATCCTTAACTTTTTGAGGAATGCTTCATCAATGGTTGTGAATGACTATGACTATGACTATAATCTTTTTCCCATGAAAACCCTTGCACCTAAGGCAACTTGAAGGTGAATAAAAGTAGAACCAGCAGGTTGAACACGTGATCTTAACAGGAGAAGATGGTGCAGTCTAAGTTTCATGGTTATGAGATCTTTTAAGAAATTTTCAAAATCAACAAATATCTCTGTGGATGAGAAAAAGATGAGCATTGCCATCAATTTAGGAGGAAAGCATCGCCCAGTTGGGTGCATGTGTCATCCGGTTGAGTGATGAGGAAAAGGTATAAAAGGGATAGAAGCCAACAACTCATAACTGGAAGAATGAAAGCAAAAGGTGATTTGGCAATTCTATCCCTAAAAAGGTGATAATGATGAAGTGAGTTTGTGGTTTTGATTGACAAGTGTCAGTCAGTATTAGTGTATTTTAGCTTAACATATTCACCACAAGACATTCTTCTTCTAAACCGATAACTCAGAAAGCATAACGTGAAAATGATGGAACATTAAAATGTCCACTTACCATTTGAACCTTCTTTTGCATCATCAACCACCTGCATATGCAGAATATTCGTTAAATAAGAATGTCAACATGAAATCTCTAGATCCCTTCCAAGGGATCACAAACCAAGTGAATGCTAAAAACAAAGGCTCCAAAGAGAATGCAAAGGTTTAGAACATACAGTGTGAGAGTAACCCATATTTGATAGCTAGACTTTCTGAAGAGGTAATCCCTGCGACCACAATAATTTTAAACAATGTTGCAGTAAGCTCGATGTAAAACTTAAAAAGAATATGAATAGAACCAAATATCCAATGGAACAATGTTAAAGCAGCAGCAGAACCCAATTTGGTCCTAGCAATCAATCCGATTACAATTTGTCATTTCTCTGTTTAGCAACAGAGATTTGGGATTGTGCTGTAAGAACTAACATGCCCGAAACTTATACATTAGTCAACATGAGCCTAGACATGACATTTTATCTCGTGTGAATTTCAGATCTAAATAGGCACCCCAATTAAGTCCATATTCATCCCCAGATATCTAATCGGCATCTCTCGAGCAATCACAGTAACGGCACTTCATCTTACCAAAGATGTAAAATTTAACCTATAAGGGACGAAAAGTTGAACCTTTTTTAGTGCAATGGAGACAAGCGAAGAAACCTAGGCAAATATGAGAAGATTTTCACACCGGTTTGTGCTCTGCCCGTCGATCCTTCTCGCTCATTTATATTCATCAAGAACGGCTTGTCCAGGCCTAAGGACCGCTGTCGATGACAACCCAACGTGATCTAAAGCGATGACGGAATCGATTCCAAAAATCGTCCTTTTTATTTCCAATTAGCTCAGGGTCAGAGGTCCAAAGTCGGAGAGAGAGGTCACTCAACGAGCATCGTTGGTTCTTCCTCTCTCAATATTCCCCTCTTTCTTTGAAAGCTCTCCTGCACACGCGACAGACGTTTGCAATTCCGTCTCGTCTCGTGACGCCTACGCAAACGGCCTAGAATCGAGCAAAGGGAAACACCGAATATTATGTCGACCGGACCACGAGTGCGAGGCGTACACGAAGAGATGGCTCTGCGGGGCCATCCATCGTCGCCGCCGCCGCCGTCCTCTCCTCTTCCGTGTCCTTTTTCTCCTCTGGAAAATTAACAGCGTGACATTTGCCGACGCATTGATTCGATCGGAGCGGGTGGGGAAAAATGAGCTTAAATTATCTTGTTAATTGACTAGTTGAAGATTTACAGAATGACATCTGTTTTACTTTTAGATGATTAATTTAATTAAAGCAAAACCTAACGCCACAAATCAGGTTGTTTGACTTCTTCTCCAAAGAACTAATTCCCAAAATATTGTTAATTAAAATAACGTTTGACTTTATTTAGCAACATTTTGTTCCCTGCGTCGACATTATTTGTTTAATAGATATTTAATAGAGCCATCAAACTCTCATATTTGGAGGAAGAACAACTTTTAACTCAAGGCGCAGCTTTTTTAGATCCTTACCCCACTAAATTAGTTGGCATATTTACGTTCACGTACAAATTGAAACTAATTTAGCCTTCTTTTAAGAATTTTGCCTTCCTCATTTAAATTTTTTTTATCACTTTCAAATAGACAAATCGAATCAGATCGTGAATGGATCGACTAAGCCCCCAGGGCATGTTACAACTGTAAAGCAATAAAATCCGATTCTTCTCGAAAAAACATTCTTTAACATTTTCCGAATTTAAATTTTTTATGAGACCCGAACCGATTGATAAAAAAAATTTTGGAGACCAAATCATTCATCCCATGAATAATCAGATAAATAATCTAGACATCTAAACCATCAAAAAAAAAAAAGTGAATCGACCAGCTTTGATCCGTTTAAATAAGTCCCACGAGTTACGAACGGGCGGGCCGTTTTAGCTATGACAGGCTCAATCAGGCACAAAAAAAGGCCGTATTTAGCAGGCCTGTTGGGACCTTCAAGGCCGTCGACATCTATGGAACAATCTAGTAGAACCAACCGACTACACCGCTGGTTAGCTTAGCATCACAGTGAACTTACCACAAAGATAATAATATACATTGATCTGATATTTAGAGAGAGAGAACGGTAAAGACACCGGCGTTGTGATGGCACGGCTGCTAGTAGATGCAGCGGAGTGAATGCATGGCGGCGGAATCCATGGCGGGGGCGTCGAAGCTGCGGTGGTGGCGGTCGCTCTCCACCAGGCAGTAGTCCATGAGCGGGCGGTGCTCGAGCTCGTCGTCGTGGTCCAGGACGAAATCCGGCACCTCGACTTCTCCTCGCCGCATGTGTTTCCACACGAACTCCAGCCGATTCACGTACTTCAACTTCCCGTACAGTCTGTTCCACCCATCGCCGCCCAAAATTAGAGACTATAAATTATAAAGCAATCAACTCGAATTATTGTAAAGCTAAGAACAAGAGAAAGCATCGATTGACTTGACGCCCAACGCTATTCATTGTAAATAAAGTTTGATTTTTTTTTTTTACTGCGACGAAGATTTAACCAAATGATCTACGATTAAAAAAAAAAAAAGTGCCCTCTTTGAGACCCAGTCCACTAATTCCGAAAACGTACGCCAACTGCCGGTAACGTGCCGGCGTCAGTTAGAAAAGAGACCGCGCAACCTTGCACCGTACTTGCTAACATGTGCTGGAACCTCCCCCGGAACACGTCAGAGGTTCCTCCTTTTCTTTTTCCGTTTGAAGAAACGGCAAGACGGGACCAAACAGAACCTAATGTGGTACCGAAACTCGCTCGGCGCAAGATAGCAGGGACTTGAGATCGAACGGAGAGAAACTCACCCGGCGCTGAAGACGAAGCGGCCGAAGGTGGCGAAGAAGAGGCGGGCCTGCAGCCCCGGGTGGAGGAAGTAGACAACGCCGATCCCGTCGCGAATGGCCGCCGGGAGCGACTCGTACACCGACCGCAGCGCCGCCACTCCAGGGAAGTTCTCCGACCTCTCCACTCCGGTGTGCATGTAGACCACCACCAACCCCGTCCCGCCCTGCAGCTCCGGGAACACCCGCCTTTCCAGGAAGCTCCGCAGCGCCGCCTCGCCTCCGCCTGCCATCAACTCCCTCGCTGGCCCACACCCCGATCCCCAAATCACAACCAAATCAGCCGATCCGATCGAGAAAAAGGAATATTAATCAGCTAGCGCAAACCAAAAAGAAAAAAAGAGGAACCCACCAGGGAAGAACTTGCCAACAATGCGGAGGATCTTGCGGCCCTTCTTGTCCTTGCCATGGATCTGGAAAGCCTCCTCCAGCATCCTCTCCATTCGATCACTGACCATGGCCTGATCGACGGAATGCGTAAAGAAACAAGGTTTGAAATATCGGCGGTGGCTGAAGAGACGCAGAGAGCGGAGTCGGTCTTAATGCGAAACGGAGTCACGGCGGGCACAACGATGAGTGGAATATTCCCAGGGAATCTTCCGTTGCTCCTCTTTGTAGCGGAGCGAAGTTGGACTACGGCGATCCGGACCGGACCGGACCGGCCTGGCACGTGGCCCACTCAGGTATGACCTTATCGACTCGCTGTTCAAGATTGACCCAAATAATACCGACAGTTTAATCGGCGGTCCCCACTCATTTAAATCAATCAGAGGCATAGTGATCCCTGAATTGTTTAAATAAAAGATGGATCCAGTGGTCCGGATTGTTGGATTTACGTATTATTTATTCTTATTGTGTCTCAGTCGCCCTTAGGCCTTAGCATTCTCAGATTGCCGTCGTGGTCTGGTATCAGTCGCCGCCATCACTCTTGGAGGTAAAATTTTAAATTTATCTTCTGCTGCCGTTCCATCTGCAAACAATCCATCTCTTTTACGTGAAAGGTGCTCTGCTAATCTTCCCTCATACTCATCGTTTATTTTAGAATTCCAAAAGTTGCACGCTACTTAAAACTATTTGCCTGTTCTTTTTTGTGTCGCTATTCTTGAGTGACGACCAGCTAGGTGTTGTTTTAGTGGCTGTAAAAGTCTCTTGAATTCCAGCTGCTCGATTCAGCACAGAAGGTGTTTGTTGATTTGCTCCAATTGCGCTTTCTAAACCGGGGTGATAGTGGTTGTTAACCCTCTTCATCGATACATATCTAGGTGCTGTTTGCCGTTAGTAACCCGTAAAAATCTGTCATTTCGTTAAAGATGCCTGTAAAAAATTGCAGCGTTTAGCTGAGGAGTCCAACGGAACTTGTAATTCCCTTCAAACTTAGTTAACCACAGTTTTTAAGTCGTTGTCAACAACAGTTTTTGAGTTGTCTAACATAAAGATGCAAATGTTATTGTAGAATTGTTGATTTCGGGGAGCGCAATAGTTTGCATGGATGTTTAATTCACAGACGCTTGCTCTCAGGTGGTGTTTATCATGGAAATGACTATCTTAACACAAAAGTTAGTTCCGTTCTAACTTGGGACCATTCACAGCACTGCATTCTTCATTCAACTTTGAAAAACTATTTACCCTTTCTTTTTCAGTATTACTTCATCTTTGAAAAACTATTGCAAGTGCTGAGTAAATTTCCCTTTCCGGTCTTGCGTATCTTTATTAGCAAACATGACGTTTTATCTGCTTTTCCTATAAAAACATAATGCCTTATATGAAAATTGACATATTACCTGCACATCTTTTTATCACTTATATCAACAAAGAGTTGACAGTAAGAACGTTGACAGTAGACAGATCTTATATTAGAATTCCATGCAAATCGAGATAAGGTGAAAATGATCATATATTAAAATGATTAAGCAATGACAGCATCATCGCACTATGAATGGATAAGGTTTCACATTTTTGTTCATTGTTCACTGTCACTTATGGTAATGGTACTTATGTTAGTTGCTGGTTTTATTATGGTAGTCTTATAAACAGCATAATTCTGACCCCATGTACAAATTAGTTCAAATTTGTAAATCACTTTGTCCATAAAAGCGTGTTAAAGCAAAAAAATGAAAGATGTATTTATCTTTTCATTACACCTGACTTTGATGTACATTGTTTCAGGGTTTGATAAACTGCAGTGAATCAACTATGACACGATATTTAGATTTACAGAGCTTCATTTTGCGATCTCGTGCACTGAAGCTCTATAGACAAGCACTAAGAGCAGCTCGTCGGGCACCTATTCATGCAAGAGGTCAAGCTTTTTCTCTCTTAGTTTTCCCCTCATCTTTTATCAAAAAGAAATTGCAGCATTCTGAATTCGGTGGTGAATGCAGATGAGCTGAGGCAAACCGTGAGGCAGGAAATAGAAAAGAATCGGCACTGTGACGATAGACAGAAAATTCGCTTCTTACTTAGTGAAGGCATGCAGAGACTGAAGGGTCTAGATGAAATGCTTGATATGATGGGGCATAGCTGAGGCATTTGTTAGGCATTGATGCATTCCTCCTTCAGAGTAAATGTATTGAAACTTGGTAACCTTTTATCTTTCTCGAAGTAGAGAACTGAAAAGAAATAATGATTAAAACTCAGCCATTCTTTCAAATGAGCTTGTAATTTATGGGGTAGCATGACTTAATTTTTTTTAACATTTTCCTTGTTGAAGTGTCTTCGAGCTACTTCTCTGCTTGCTACATAAGCGTCAACTTTTGAACTGATTGGGAGGGAATGTGAAATTCTTAAACCCTAGACCTGTATCGACTTGGTGATACACATTTCGATAGTGAAGCTCTAACTTGATTGATGTAGTTTAGGGACGTGAATAAACTCTAGAAACTTGCCTAAAGTTTACATTGTTTGCCATTATTATACATCTCTAATACATTTTGGTAGAAATTCACATGTACAAATTTCAGTGAAATATTTATACAAAAACAAACTTTCACTCAGGGCATTAAGGTTATTCTTCGGAGAATCTCCTAGAAGAGGACATCAAGGGATTACAAGAATTAAGAACATTGATTCCGCTTCGACTAACACAAACTACATTGGAAGAACTCAAAGACTGAATTGATGAAGCTTGGATTGATGCTGACCAAAACTAGAACCAAGTAACTTATGTTCATCTTATCAGCTTGAAGTATAAATTTTGAAACTGAATCCAAGATTCTAAAGATCAGATCCACATTCCTTAACATCAAAGAACCAAAGCTACCCTCCAATCTAACATTCTTTTTCAGTCCAATATGAAAAACAAAAAACAAAAAACACTGTTTTATTGAATCAGAGGTCCCTTGTATTTTCTTCTCAAGCTTTTTCTTAATGATACAGCAGTGAGAGTTGCACAACATGCAACGCATTTGGATTAATTTTTTCATCTCTGTTCAAAATCTGATCAAATACTGGCTGCTCCAGTATAATAACTCGACAAGACTTGTCTGTTAAAAAGAAAGAAAAAATGAACAGAGAAAAAACATGAATTATTTATGAGCCATTCCTTACTGCTAGTGATTCTTCAGTTGCATCTTTATATTTAGCAGGGACGAGACTGAAAATCAGGGATATGTTTCCTCACTCATGGAACAAAACATGGAACTCAATCAGAATTATGAGTCTCAGAAATTATTATGATCAAATCTCTTGAGATATTTCTTTTGAGAGAAAAATAAATCCATGAGAATTTGTATTTTTCCTTCTCATCTGGTGATTTGTCGCAATAGGTGGAGATCAATTAGGGCTGTCGTTTAATTATTTTTTAAGCCCTTACTATACTTGAAAGCAAAATGTTACTTGACATGCTGATATATCACACCTTGCCAATTAACTTAAATTGTTACCCTTTCCTTGTAGTATAACATCACCAATGCTACCAACTCCCTTTCTTCCACATATTCTCTTATTATTCTGGCGATATTTTTTGTCATGTCATCCAGATTTTGGATGACCATTTTCTTATTTATTAATTCATTTCAAAATAAAGTACTTCACAATTGACTCATGAGCACCGGCAGTTTTTTATATATTTCCTCATTAATGCTTATTTATTTCCAAAAGCTTAGGTGTGATCCTTTCACAAAGCTCTCTGTGAAGGAACTACAAGTGATGTTGAATCATAAATGCAATTAGTGTTCAAGAACAAAGCACTGGAGAACACATATGGTATAGTAAAACAAAGGTACCTCTGGACTCTGGTATGTGGCTTAAATTAAATCACTTGAATTCTATAACTTCAAAGAGGTCCTTCATGCAATTTCCACATTATGTCCTTAGCCCATCCTACATGGATTGCCTCTCTTCTTTTTCTTCTTCTTCTTCTTCTTCTTCTTCATAGTTTTGGATACTTATGGATGGTCTCCAAGTTGTTTGCAAGAGTAATCTGTGCTGCTTTCACTTGCGTCTTTGCAATCGGTTGGTAGTTTCTCTTCCTCCGCTCCCTAGTTGTTGATTTACTGGTTTTTACAGGTTTGTTTAGCTTGGGTTTGCAAATTTCTAGTCTAAACTTTGTTGCTGTTTGTGTAGTTGGTTCACTGGTTGGGGCCATCACAGGTGCTCTCATAGGCCTTGCCACCAAGAGTGGTTTTCTCAGAGGATCTGGAATTGGAGCCATTTCAGGTGCCGTCTTGGCCATCGAGGTTGTTGAATCGTCTCTAGATGTATGGAACTCCAGGGACCGTGGCAGTTGGAGTCTTCTCTATCTGGTAATCTTGCAAACTCTTGCTGAACAACTCGTCTGTGTTTCAGTTAGGGAGAAGATTGGGCCAGCAGTGCATGGTGCAGTCCGGTCAGGTTTCATTTGAAAATGTCTCTGTCTAATTTGTGGTGCTTCTTATCACTTGCAGATGAATGCACTCAGTTTGCCCTTCATGGAGACTCTTGATCTTTATGAGACTGGTAGCGACACCAAGGGAATGTCCATGGATGAAGTTGAGAAGCTGCCTAAGTCCAAAGTCACTGCAAGAGGCAATCTTGATGAATCAGAGGAGACAATAAGCTGCCCAGTATGCTTGCAGGTGCAATTTTCTTCCAACTAAACCATTGTGCGTCGAATGATTGGGACTGGAACTTGCAACTTTGAAATTTTCAGGACCTGCAAGTGGGAGAAATTGTGAGGAGATTACCTGTTTGTTGCCATATGTTTCATCTGCCATGCATCGATAGCTGGCTCATCGGCCATGGCTCGTGTCCCCTGTGCAGAAGGGCGGTTTAATTGATGAGACAAGGAGAGCAACTTCAAATATAAAACAAACCAGCACACCATCATCCTTTTACAGAGGAGAGGCGTACTTAGCAAAGTGAGACTCAGACCGAAGCCCTCCATTGATCCAAACTGAACAGTCTTTATTCGTATTAGATAAGAAAGTAAAAGTTGAAAATGTCACTCTAATATTGCACTAATGGAGCGGAAGAATAAGCATCTTTGAGAAATTTTACAATCTGTAATAATTGATCTGTTCATTGTAATAAATTTGTCATCGTACTGGTTATTCAACCCTCCCATGGAGGATCGTATTAAATAATGATACTGCTATTACTGTGCCCTTGGGTCTGATAGATCGGAGCGGAGTAGGATCCAGGATTGGGTCAAGGAATTAAGTCAAAGGAGCTAACATGACTTATACAAAAGATCAAGCCGATGCCGAACGGCTCGGCCAGGAGGAAAGACCGACTGAATGCTAAATAGCTCGGCCAAGAGAATAGGCCGAGTGGATGGATGAATGGCTCGGCCAGGAGGAAAGACCGACTGAATGCTAAACAGCTCGGCCAAGAGAATAGGCCGAAGGGGACCCCCAACGACTCGGTTGGAAAGAGACACTCAATCAAGGAATAGATGAAGCCTTAAACGGCTCGGCAAAAGAATAAACCTCCCCTCTGCCATACGAGGGAACCACTCAAAAGATTCTTCCCATTTTGAGCAGGTGCATGCATCTCCTGCGGGATCCCTACATTGAGGCATCCTCCTAGGCACCTCGAATAGTCAAAAGCAGCATATTCTTCTTACAGGTTAAATCCCTAACGGCCT
>JBAMHZ010000017.1:5379350-5398886 GCA_037177395.1 Alpinia galanga | reverse complement strand
GAATATGATACAACGAGTCCATACAACAATCATCATATGATTGGCTCTAGGGCTCTCACTAACATATTTAACGCCGAATATGTCCCAATAGAGGATCGAACTGCATCTGTCTGTGAGATACTTCAATCACATTATCGTTGTACTATGCCTCGGGGGCCATGTCTCATGCTTTATGATCTTGTTTAAGATGTGGTCACTTTTCGCTCTAGTTCGATCGAGCTCAAAGCTCGATTTGTCCCTTTCAATCTTTGTTTGAAGGCTCTGCATCAACACCATAGCGTCGCGCTCTTATAAGCTTATGCTTGATGGTCCCCCTCTACTATCCCCACATCAATGCCACATTATTGTACTCTTATAAACCTGTCTGTTGCCCACTGAAAATAGCTACCTTAGACGAAGAAAGTAGTATAAGTTTATCCCCATCCCTCACCCTCCTCCATCGCTGTTCCCATGGTGTTGGGTGGATCCTCTGAGCGGGCCATAGCCTTGGGCTCCAAATCATTTAGTTTCGGCATCGATGATATCCTTTTCACCTACAATGATTTCTTATCTCAAGAACCATCGATTGGAGCCTCCTGAGAAGATTTGTCTTTTTTTCCTCTCAGTTGATATGAATCTTGGTAACTAATCCGATTTGAAATCAGTGGATGAGATGACTCAGTAGAATATCCATGACTAAGTATTTTCGGCCGGATGAGTACAAATCAGGTCGTCTTCAATGAACCGATATGATTTGATTGGCCTTCTTTTACAGAGCTTCGACAAAGTAGGTCAGGCTTCAATTAGGCCCTTAGGAGATTGGTCTTCATTGTGGCCTAGGGAGATTAGACGTCAATGAGACCTCGGGAGATCGAGAGCCCTTAGATCGACCTTTGCAGGGTCAACCTTTTTTAAATCAATTGTCTGGATGTCAAGTACTTGGGACCTGAAAGCACTTGAAAAAGGTGAGAAAGGGGCTGAGAAGTACCTTGGCTAAACCTTCTGATGCTCAAGTCAAAAAGTGAAGAATAGAGAAAACAGTGAAAAATAGAACATAGAGCTAGAGATTATTTGATCCCCTACTTTCTTCTCCCCTTACCTTTATATAGAGAGAGAAGATCAAGGGGTGCAACTATTGGAAAATCAAGAGACATGCCTTACGAAGAGAAGATCAAGATACAGACTATTAAGGACTAGGAGACACATGGAATGTTGAGAGTATTGGAAAAACAATCAAAATTCCACATTAGTAAGACATGGAAAAGATCATGAGCTTATAAGATGAAAAGATATCTCTATTGACACGAGGTCTTTTGGGTATAGCGTAAAAATAAAACCATGAGAGCTTAAGCTCAAAGTGGACAATACCATTGTGGAGATATGTAAATTTTATAGGTACTAACATGTATTTGATTGTAAGAATGCTGTTCCACCTTGGTTTTCATCCAAAAGGAGATAAAGCTAGTGAAGCTTTATTGTGGGAGTGATACACTTTACGAATTGTGGTGGAGTAGGAACTAAAGTTCTGAACTACGTTATATTTGGTGTTGTGCATGTGTTTAGTCTTCGTTATTATATTTATTATATACATTCCGCTGCGCACTAATGAATTTGTAGAGACGAGCACAATCGAATATCGAATTGGAGTAATCACTATTCACCCCCTCTAACAATCACAAAGGTCCTAACAAAACTCATCTGTGAGCACCCGTGAGCACCTCTGTTATCCATCATCCGATTACTTGTGCACTATAACCCAATCCTTAAATTCAAAGAAATCGAATGGTAGATAATAAAGATGCTCATGAGTGCTTATGAATGAGTTGTGTAAGATCTCTCTCTCACACACACACATGTTTAGTTTTGATATCCTAAGTATCTTATCTTGTGTGATCCATGCGCGATAGCGCCTCCGTCGTTCAATTGATCGCGATTGCACAGTAATGAGAAATGTACAGTGCTCCATTCGCTCTGTCTTCTTCCCTGATGAGTACTATAGCCAATCCCTGAACTCGTCGAGGTCGCCAACCGGCCCACGGTCGATTTCGACTGAAATTCGATTGCAATATGGCTGTGATCCGGTCAGACTCCAGTTCTGACCGAACCACGGTCAGATTTTGGCTGAAAATTTGACTGAATTGTGGCCGCTGGTGCCACGACCACTAGCGACTGCAATTGGGCTAGAATCTGATCACGATCCGGTTTGACTTTTGTGCCGATCGGATCAAGATCTGATTCCAGCCTGATTGTTGCTGGAATCAGTCGTGATTGTGGCCGTCAGCGACGGCGGCGCTGGTAGCACCAGACCGCGGTTGGAATTCGATAGCACTGGACCGCGACTGGATTCCATTCAGATTTCGATCAGATCATGGCCGGAATTCGACCCAACGGCAGCACCAATGACGAGTGAGGTCGCAGCGAGATGTACATTCCTTGTTATTATACATCGTGCACGGGTGTGCAAGAAGTTGACGCACGTTGTCATCGCGTCGTCATCGTTGATCATCAAATTCATCATAATTTATCACCTTCAAGCTGTTATCTACACTATAATTAATACCTAAACCCTTAAGGAATGTCGGCACAGTCGAACACCATCAAAATCAATTGAAATCTAATGAAGTCATGGTTGTCATCAGTGAAAAATACTATATATTTTTTATTACTCTAAATCATGCATAAGTGTATAGAAAGTTGAAGCATATAATATTAATTTTGTGTATATATATATATAATAATTGGACAAGTGAAACAAATCATTGTACCTAAGCTAAGCACATGCCTCCATTCGTTGAATTGGACAGCGTTACTCCGTGGGAATATAAAATAAGAAACAGTGGCCAGAAACCAAGACTGCAAATGGTTACGCTCGACGTACGTTTACGTGGGAGTGGGAGTGAAACGGGAAGGGAAGCAGAGGGAGAGGAGAGACTAAAGTTGTTTACAATCTGGCAGCGCCCCCCTCCCAAAAATAGGGGTATGTTTGAAAATTCAGTTAAAATGAGGGAGTAAAATAAAGACCTATTTTGATGTAATAAATCACTCGCCAGCTGCTGTCGTCTCTGCTGTTTGGGCGAAGGATCACGTGCGGCGGTTCGTGAGAATGGTTTCTTGCTTCCCACTCACGTAATTTGTGCCCCATCGTCTCTCTTTGCCTCTTCTGCGCTGCTTTCCTCCTCTGCTTCCGGTTGCGTTTGATGGACTATTATGAGGCGATGAGCTCTCCGCGCGTGCATTAATGGCCCTGCTCAAGCCAACGCACGCTACCACCTCGATCTCGTCGATCGTTGCCAACGATCTCTGCATTTAAACGTCAGCGAAGGAGGGACAGGGACAGTGAGCTGGTCGATTTATTAGCTTTGGACCTTTTCCTTCAGTTCGCTACTTCTGTTCATGCCCTCTGCCTCCTCTTCTTCCGGCGATCAGTTGCATGAAAATTGAAGAGTGAGATGGAAGAGAGTTTGGAGGTGAGCCCCCGCCTCGTGCTCTGGTTTTTTGTGATTTTGTCGAGCTCGAGTTGATTTTTTTTTTTTTTTGTTGCGTTTGAAGGAATTAAATGTAGGCGGCGGAGGAAATGCGAAGGTGGAAAGGAAGAAGCAGAGCGTAACGACTGCGGCTGCGCCGCTGAGTTGCCCGCGGTGCGAGTCCACCAACACCAAGTTCTGCTACTATAATAACTACAGCAAGCTGCAGCCGCGGCACTACTGCCGGGCCTGCCGACGGCACTGGACCGACGGCGGCACGCTCCGGGACGTGCCCGTCGGTGGCAGCCAGAAGAGCAAGCGCGGAGGCCGAGGGGGCAAGCACGCCGACGTCGCGGGCGCTGAGTCGCCTTTGACGCCGCCGGAGCTGGTGGACAACTACAGTAGGAGCAGCGACATGAGCACGGCGGGCGGAGCTTCCTTCTTGTCCTTGTTCCACGATCACGCGGGTCAACAGGACGGCTTCCCCGGCGACGACGACGGCCTCTTCGCGATGGCGAGCACGACGAGGCATCCGTCACCAGCAAGCAACTTGAGCCACTGGGACGATATCATCGACCTCGTTACGCTGGAACTCAAGCCGCCGCCGACAGACGAACGAGGCGATCACACTTTGACTTACTGATCCATAAAACATGTCTCTCTTTTATGCTCCGTTCTGCTCATGTTGCATGCTGGATTTGGTTAACAGAGGCTGGATTTTGCTGTTCTAATACTCTAAATATCGAAGCTACTTGGCCTCATCCTTATCTATAACCTCCTTTGTTCTCATTTACACGATCCTCTGTCGCTTCGTCACGTTAGCTCAAACATTTAGGACTGCTGGAGTTGCCAAAATCAATAATGGCTGCTTAGGCACGACGGTTTGGATGGAGAAGAAAAGTCAAAGTGGACATCATGGCCCTCTCGCTTGACTTGACGACATCCCGATGGAGATCACCACTTGACTCAGTGCAGTTGATTAGTTTCTGCAGTCTGCATCTGTTGGCGAGTAAAATACAATTGAAGTTGAACAGTTTCTGTTTACAGTGGATTGTGTAAAATCTGGGAAGAGTAATTAATGGCCTGCTTACCAGGAGAATCGATAGAAAGGGAGGGAATCATCCTCAAGGGGAAAGAGGGGGGCAAAGGAGCGAAGGGAAAGGTTAAAGCTATTCCTGTTATGGTTCATGGTGACCTTCTCCATGGCTTCGAAGAGGCAGGATCAAAGATATCGAGCAATATGTTGATGAATTCAAGATAGTAAACTAGAATATAAAAAACAAAAACAAAATTTGGACTGAACTAAAATTAATAATGAGAGATATCTGGACCTTTCCCAACATTCTATTCGTGTAAAGGGAGAATCAATTGATTTCATTCCATGCAAATTTATGATTCGCTCAAATTGAGTGACAGGTCCGTCAGAGACAGCAGCGTCTCTAGTATTACAATTAAGTTGTAAACAAATCAAATTTGAAAAAATGTGTGATATTCGAATTCGTTTTGAAATTCAAAAATACAAATAATTTTAAATACAAATAAATAAAAAAATTCGAACCGACTTAAAAAGCTACAGTTTGCACCCTGATTTCAACCTATCGTTGCGCCTTCACCCAGCAGAAATCAGTTTACCGGTTTCATGAAAAAACTATTGTTTTTTTTTTTTTTTGAGCGCTTAAGTGCAACGCTATTTGTTCTCTGACTTTTGCTTTTAATAATTTCAATATCGCCTTTCCTGCAAATTTAATCTATCAATTGGAATCTTGGATTTTATGAAAAACACGTCATAAATTTTCTCACCGCTCTATTAAACACGGAGTAGATATCAAAAATTACTTCAAGAAAGCTTGCACGGAAGGTTTGAATCCATGGTGCCATGTGTAACAAAAGGCTCAGAAATGAATGGAATCCGCATGGACACCTACCAATAAAAGTGCATACAAGACTCATCTGATGAGGGTTAGTTAATAATCTAAAATCTGAGTGTATTACCAGATGAGCCTTTGCCAAATGAAGCAGATTTGAATTTGATTGTAACAGGGAACAAGCATATTAACTAGAATTTGAAATCTTTCTTCTTCGATTTCCCTTCCTTTTCCTTGCGCTTTCTCTTGTTCGCAGCTTGCTGTGGTTGGGGAAGACAATCAAGTGAAATTAGGAAGAAACAAATATTAAACTAGACCATTGACAGTAAAATATGTGGGGAGAAAAGCAAACCTCTGCAACCATGTCGCTGAAGTCTTCCTTCTGGTTCCGTAGCTTCTCTTCCTCTCGTGCTTCTTCATACCTGCCATCGATTGCGAAAATGGTCGCATAATGTTTGAAGAAAGTAAAAATACATAATCATAAGCATTTGTCTCATGTCCTCTTACTTGGCTGCTAAAACATCATCCATAACTTCGAGCTCCTCAGGTTGTATAGTGACATCCACCTTGTCCGATTTTTGACCACGTAGAAGATCAACCTGCACGTTGAAACAAACATGCATATTGCCGCAAATGTGTATGCACAAGTGGAGAAGTGACCGACACAAGATATTTAGAACAACAATAACAATAACAAACAAACCCGTTTGGGCGCCGTTTTGTCTTGTGTACCAAGCACATACCTATTTCAGGGAAAACAGATTCAATACCAAGCCATCAATTTTTATGGAATAAATGATTAGGAAAAATTGGCCGCAAATAGAGGTTAGCAAGATAAACGTGAAGAACATACGTGTGTGTGGTTCCAAGCAATGTTCCAGGAGCAATCCTCTCTTCCTTCTCTTCAAGGACCTTGAGTGCCAAAGTAATAGTAAGAAAGGAAAAAAAACACGTGAGAAAACAATCATGGATCAAGATCAACAATATATGTGCTAAATGAATCTTAAATGTCAATAACACGAAGGGAATCTTGATTACTTGGTAGAGTGGTTTCTCAGGCTCCTTGCGCTGTTGTTTCCTTAAATCAATGACGTCAGGTGTTTCCACACCCGTGGGAGTGCTGAACACCGTAACAATTAAGTTAATCACAATGAATAGACAAACAAAATCAAA
Organism: Alpinia galanga; assembly: GCA_037177395.1. Lineage (NCBI taxonomy): Eukaryota > Viridiplantae > Streptophyta > Magnoliopsida > Zingiberales > Zingiberaceae > Alpinia > Alpinia galanga. The sequence goes on along the minus strand of JBAMHZ010000017.1, from coordinate 5,392,405 downwards.
GCATAAGACAACATGAAGCACCTTGAAAGGCTATCCACAGATTGAATGCCAGCCTCCAATTCCTCCTCTTCCATCTCTTCCTCCTGTTCCTCTTCCTCTTCCTCTTCCTCCTCTTCCTCTAGATCTCCCCAGTGTTTACTCCGATCAACTGGCTCATCCTTAAATGAAAAGGAACAAGGTAATTGGTAGGGTATCCAGGTCCACAGTATTCAGAAGCACAACTACAGCAAGCTACCTCATAGTTGAGTTGTTCATGCTGTTGTACCCCAAAAACATCACCATAAAGTGGGCGTCCATACTGATCCAAGGAAAAAGAAAAAAAAGAAGTTTTTATGACCTAAAAACTAAATTAATGACACTATATGAATGATAACTGTAAAGGTTAACTACATGATCATACTTCATCAACAGGAGGTTTACCCCAACCTCCAGGATGGTAACCAAAGCTAGCACCAGAAGGAATCGGAGCATTTAAACCAGGTATCTTCAGATGGGGGTAGGATGGAGGTGGTCCATACCTCTGTAGAAAACTAGAAGTAATTAGCCTCCTCAAAATAAGAAATTATAAAAAGAAATGGTAAGGTTAAAATAGAACTATGTAACTGACCTGCATATTAATAAGCCATGGAGGTGGTGCACCATCAGGCATGCCAAGAGCTTCTTTAAGTTCCTTTGACAACATACCTGGCTTCATTTCCCTAAGTTTGACCTGCATAGTCGCACAGCCAATCAACTTTTTTATAACATTTTAATTTTGACACGATTTAGAGCCAAATTGCAGAAGATCTTCACAAAGTTGCAAGGTATCAGATGTTATTAAAAATATAATGCAAAGATGCCGGAAGTTTTATGCTATAACAAAACAACAGCAGTGTCCATATTTGCTGGCATATCCATTTTCACATCCAGCCAAATTATGCTACCATCAATCCAATAAGTGATTAGACAATTTAAGCATGTATGCTTCTCAAGATGTGAAAACATTCTCTCACAAGAACTAGGCCACATTGCAGCATTGTCTTGCAAACATAGGTATTTCAATGTTAAATATAGAAGCAAGTTTTGTGCCCCTATTGATCTAGCAAAAATTTTCAAATCAAACAAAAAGTTTAAAATTGATATTTTCAAGATGAAAACAAGGATTCCAAACTAAACTGAATCAATTGGCTTATTTAGTTTGTTCAGGGTAATTGAATGCTTTTTGTCATGGCTCTGAGACAATTTGGGGGAAAATTCATCACCTACGAACCCATTGTCGATATGGATATGGAACTAGAAATTTCCATTAGTGAACTAACTACAAGGATTGCATATTTGTAGTTGCATAAAAATGAATGAGAGATGAGTAGAAAATGATCAATATTATTTATGGAGGAGGCAGTGGGAAGGGATCAGGCAACTTGATCAACATACTAATGTAATAGACATAGTTGTGTCACGCTTTGAGAGGAGGGAAAATTTGAGTGTCATCCAATTTGTTAAGGGAAGGGAAGAGGAGAATGGCAAGAAGTGGATATAAGATTAGGGTTTTCTATTAGATATTCTCATTGATCTGGTTCCAATTTTTTGGTTTACCTAGTTCCATTTTATTGGTCTACCTAGGTCCAAGGTTGTTGAATATAGGTTTGTAGAACAATAAGACATTTCATCATAGGATGGCTACAAGGGAAAATCTTCACTGACTTCATTGTCACTAATATGAGAATGGCATTGACACATTTAGAGAGAGAAATAGAGAGCAAGAGAGAGAATGCCACATGACCATGCTCCTAGAAAGCAAATAGAGATGACTTTGACATAGAGAATTCACCACTGTTACACCTTCATGGTCTTCAATATGTCTCAATGCGACATTGTCACCAATGGGTGTTGACTCCACCTTTGTTGTTATTGACTCTTTTGTCTCTGTGCACCAAGATTTTTTCTTCTTCATACCTCTTAGCTTCTATCACAATACCAAAGATTCATCCATTGGTTTAATTTTCAATCTATTGTTTGCTTAAAGTTTAAATGAGATGGGTTCACTTTTTATGGATTGAATTTAGTTTCTAGTAAGTTTCCATTCTTTTTCCAAATTTGTATAAAAATAAGCTACCTATCATGTTAAATTGTCACAGTTCTTTCAAGTTGTCACTCATACATATGATAGGTTCCATTTTACATCTAAGTCATAAGGTATCATACAACACAAAACATGAAACCAGATGGTTCTAACTTCAACAACCATACTAAGTTTAAAAAAAATTGTTTTTATTAGAATTCTCTAGTTTCGAATTAGTGTTTAGGTTCTTGATTTTGCATGTCTACCCTGGTACTATGTTGACTGAACCCACAAATTCATCAACAAAAATCACAAATCAGTGCCATGTACTTCCAAGGAAATGTTTCTAGATATGTTATGATAAAACATACAAAGAAAGATTGGTGGAAGCATGTCAATAGGACCACAATCCCAAAATTTAATACATAGATATTATCCAAAAAACAACCGGCATGGCGGGAGGTTCGTGCACCGGGCTGCCCTTTTAGATATTATCCAAAAAAATTATTGTACCTCAAATTCTTTTCCTTCATAGTATAGATCTCCATGGGTAGTCAACTTAGGTTTAGTCTGATACTTGAAAAATGCATCATGCAATACCTGCAAACCAAAGTAGAAGTTAGAGTTGAAAATTTCATTTCACTCTTGAGCCATTGCCCTGGATGCAAGCTAGTAAGTCAGAATGTGTAAGTCAGAAGTTTATCACAAGATATTATCAGAGAAACAAATTATTTATCTAACCTGGTAATCTATATCCATCTTCCCCATCTTTGGTTGCATGCGTTCACGCTGCTTTTGCTTCAGTTTTTTGCTATCCTCTTTCTCAATATATGCCTGGAAAGGGGGATAAAAAAATCAAGGACCAAATAAACAAGAAGTGGTCAAATGGCCAAGTAAATTGCTAGTCATATATATCATTAATAACATAATAAGAAAGGTTAGATCATTAATGTAAACCCACAATGTTTTCTAAATTTTTAACTAATGACTAAAATGAGATTGAAGCAAAGCAGTTTCACCCAAAATTTGACTAAACAAAGTCTCTAAGTACCTGTCTTATTTTCTCTATTCCAGTCGCAGCAATGAAGTCAGGGAGTTGAAATAGTTGTTTCTCAATACCTCGTTTGCCCTGTCAATTATCACAATACGCATAAAATCCAAACACATGCAAGTCATAACTACAATATAAGCAATATATTCTAAATAGCCCAAAATGCAATTGAAATCTGTAGGGGGTTTCATCTCAAAACATCTGCAATACCAAAAAATAAAATTATTCAGTTCCAGTCTGAAGAATAAACATTTTGATTTTAAATGACAATATGCATGTTTCATATGTGATAGCAAGTTAACATAACATCATCAAGTTATGTAAACCATAATCTAGTCTAGAGCTTATCCTACATTGAAGTAGTGATGCCACTATGCATCTACCTACATCCCACCATCCTATCATTGTCTTAAAAGAGAGAGCCTTCGAAGGCCCTCCAGCAATTACCCTGATGTCCAGGCTCAGTCATTGTTACAGCTGGTCCCTGCAAGAATTATGCATAAGCATAAGAGGGGTACCTTATCGACATCTTTTGCCCTCACCCCTCATGCAATAATTAAAAATTTGCATATATTCCCTCCTTGATAAACAGCCAGCATTCTAAATCTAGCTTACGAGCAATACTGACTCACCTGAAGGAATTTTCTTTTTTGACACCAATGCCGTGGAACAGGAACAGTATTCCGATAGGACTTAAGAAAAACAAGCAGCTTTGGATCTGCTGCTGTTGCATCCCAAACCTGGAAGATGAAAATGGAAACGTTCTAAAGTAAACAAGAACCCAAACAAAAGTGATCTTGTTGTACAAAATATAACCACACTGGTATAATCTTACAAAGTTAACAATGGAAAGGTATACACACCACATCGTGTAACAGTCCACAAAAGCATTAATCCTTTACCAAAACTAAATATGCATACAATAATTTTATGTCCTTCAGTAACTTAATTTTCATAGCCTAACTAACAAAGAACACCTTCATCTGTACATAAAAGAAAGGGGACCACATTGGTGAACCTCACAAATTGCACTATGTTTGGTGCTAGAAGAAATTGTTTTATTTTGTGACAAAGTCAACACAGAAACCTCAAGATGATTATCCACAAAACAAGCACTATGAACAATTTTTGTTCCAAAAAGAAGTGAACAAACATATATGTGAAAAGACTTATCTATCATGAATGATATTGCCACAAACTTTGACACTTAATAACAGATTTTACTCTGAAAAATATAAATAACAGGGACTTCTTAACAAAGTCAATCCTTCAATATGTCAGATTGGAAACTCAAGGAACTATCTACTTTCTGCAATGCAAGACTAATGATGGGTCGAAGTTTCATGTTTTGAACAATGGGCAATCCATTTTTAAGAAAAAGCAAATTCATGACCCCTTGTTAAGGAATTTGGTGTCAATTTGATTTAACAATGGCATTATTCAATTTTAATTTAATTGAAAGATTCTCTACCACTATCATTCTGGGTAGTGCATAATAAAAACACAAATAGTACCAGCAATAAGTTGCCTAATGTGACTTAAGAAGAATACAAGTGCCTTTATTTTTTGGCTTCATGGTTCACATATAAATATCCAATAGTAGCAAGCTTCAATTAACCTCTTAAGTATCAAGATTTACATCATTTTATGGGTAATAAAATTACAAACCTTAGAAATGATGTCACCTTGTAAATTAATTTGGAAGCTATTGCTGCATCAAAAGAATCTACTAAAGTAGGAAAAAGTGAACTTGCAACATGATACACAAGAATACCTACGATGAATGAAGGTAAGAATAGACAATACAAGAAACTTATGGTAAACCAGATGGCTCAATGAAATAGCAATTGGTATCATATCATAAAAAGAAAGAATATAATCTAAGCATACCTCAACTACATCTGGCCTTGAGCAAATTTGCTTTAGTTCAGCAATCTTCATACGGTTTTGAAGCTACAGAAATATGCAATGGAATAAGCATATTCCAGTTCTTTCATAGAAGACAGCATTTAAGTACTCATTGCTGACCTTTTTCTTCTTGTTCGACATTCCTTTCTCCTTCTGCTGAACCTCCTGCTCATCTTCTTCCGAATCTGAATCTCCTTTCTTAGCAGTTGCCTTACCAGCAGTCTCATCCTTCTTTGCATCGTCCTGAGCAGATAAAAACACAACTAAGATTAATATAAAAAATAATAATAATAAATAAACATGCATCTTGACTTAACTATGCAAATCACATTCTCAAACATACCTCACCACCAACATCATCCCTGAAGTTGAACTTCTCAATAACATTCTTAAATTCTTCAATAAAGCTTTCATCTATATCAGCCTTTTCAGGAACGTACTCTACCTCGACTGTCATATCCTAGAAGAAACTAACAATCTTTAAGATATGATATAACAACTAAATATTTATAAAAAGCTTTGCCTCAGACATTAGGAAGTGCAAAAGAAGATACGATATCATATACGAAAGAAACTTTATAAAAAAAACAAAAAAACAAAACTATCTTCCATCATGGGATGGAATGTATCCATAGAAATTGTTCTTAAGCTAGAAGAATAAGGAATATTAAAGAAAGAGATACAGATCAAACGTGTAAAACTCAACAGAAACCCTAATTAAATGTCGACAGCCGAATCAGACTACCTCCCGGCGAGGGGAGTTCGCTTTAGATTCCTTCTCGAACTGCGATCCCTCGGACTCCCATTCCTCTCCGCCACCTTCCAAGCGACCCGAAGATTTTTGCTCGCTCTTCTTCTGCTTCCGCCTCCGGCGCCGGCGCTCGCTCTCGCGAGCCTTCTTCTTCTCGGATGAGGCGACGGAGGCGTCGGCAGCAAGCATGCCTCTGGCGAAGCCGCCATTAGGGATCACGGCTTGGTTCGCCAGTTCGACTGCGGCCATCGTCGCGCAAAGTAGCAGCGAACTCGAGGACGACGAAGAAAGGGCAGCGACCGAGGCGGAGACCGTTTCTTCGGCTCTATTAGGCCTCTTTTATCACGGCCCAAATCTGATCATGAACGGTTCGACCCCTGGTCGATTCGACAAATTAATCAACTCAACGAGTGAATTTGTCGCCCTGAATCGAACCGCTGGATTCGAGCATGGTGGAGTCGAGGCCTTCACGTCGAGCATTTATCTCCCTTATTGGCGATGCTCAAATCCACACCCATTCATGTACCCGATGCCCGATGATCCGGACCGTCGACCTCGTAGGTAAAAAGCTTTTCAATGGCGCTCCGGTGGTGAGGCTACCACTTGGGTCGATTTTAAAAAACAGACTTAGAGAAGTCAACAGTCGTCGCTTCCGCCGACGTTTTACACGTACGAACTTGACAGGGCCCTGACGCTGACTGACTAATGGACATAAAGGTATGGAATGGGTATGGAAGAATTATACTAATGTTCTCGTCTGTTATCTAAATTAATTATTCACAAAATGACAGTAGCCCAGCGAATAAAACCGACCCCGACCAAGTCATCGGCGTCGGCGCCGGTCTTCGTCCAAATCGTGCAAAACCTGAAAAGTTTCTTGCGGCTGATCGAAACAAAGACGCTTTACCAGATCCTGGGCTGTATTTTCTCTCTCTTTCATCAGATTCCTTAGAGGAAGGGGAGAAGAGAGTGAGCGATGACCTACGGCGTTGACGGGGCGACCAGTAACGGAGCTGGCAACGGGAACGGGATCTCGAGGCTTCCCGGTCCAGGAGGCAAAGGGAAGTATGGGAGAATCGGAGACGAGTTCGTGGAGCACAGCCCGGAACGGGGGAGCAAAAGCAGGAGATTTGTCTTCGCCTGTGCTATCTTAGCATCTCTGAACTCCGTCCTTCTGGGATACGGTGAGAAAAACCTCTCCTTTTTGCCTGAAGTTTAAGGTTTTTTTTTTATTATTTCCCTGGATGCATTTTGAATGCCATGTGGAGATGTAGACGGTGGTCTCTCGGATCTGTCATATGCAACGGCATCTGTTAGGTCTAAATTTATGATTGCATTCATATCCGTAATTACCAGATTCTGTCACTGACCAACCGGAATCTAAGAAAAGTTTCATGTAATTGCACAGCCACTGGTTCTCTTCCAGTATTTATTAGATAGCACTACAAATCATTGAATTGGTGATGCATAGACGGCCTTCCCCTGGCTCCCCTACCGGATAAATCCGGAGCACAGCTCACTGCCGACCACTGGAATATTCGTCCCTAGTGGGATTCAAATTCTAAATCATGTATTTTACTTTCTAATATTAAAAGTTTCCCTCAATAAAATTCTGGAGATATATACTCTTCATGTGGAAAGGATAAATTTGCAATACTATGGCCATATGCTATCACGCAACTTTACTATGAAGTAATGTCATATTGTGCTTTCTCTTATGTTAAGAATTATTAGTTGAGTTCCTTGGAGCTTGATTCTTACAAAGGTCATACATGAATAAATGCTTATCCAATAATATGACCAATATATTTTGTTGTATAATTTACTCTATGCATTATTTAATTGCGATTGTTTCCTGTGTCTTTTGTCTCCTTAATACTATCCTATGTCAGTTTACCTTTCCATATTTATCAGAAACTCTGTTTCTCTTGTTTGCTGAAGATATTGTTCCCTGTTGGGCAGTAATTGATTTCATTGTTCAAATAGTAGGTTCCTTAGGTGGAGAATGTATTGTGCAATTTGCAACGTCTCAAGAGTTACTTTGAAGACACGATGATTGTAATTTCTTTAATAGCTTTAAGGAACATTGTAGGCATTAGAGATGCTTTGTTTTCCTAAATATGTTCAATATAAAGCATGTCGACTTAACTTTTCTCCTATTGCCTTTTTTTTTTAGATGTGGGCGTCATGAGTGGATGCATCCTTTTTATTCAAAAGGATTTGCACATTACAGAAGTGCAACAAGAAATCCTTGTTGGTTGCTTGAGCTTCATTTCCCTTGTAGGTAGCTTAGCAGCTGGAAGAACCTCAGATGCTATTGGCCGTAAGTTGACTATTGGTTTAGCTGCAATCATTTTTCAAATTGGTGCTGCGGTAATGGCCTTTGCACCATCTTTCCAAGTGCTGATCATAGGCAGGCTTTTGGCTGGAGTCGGAATAGGATTTGGTGTCATGATTGCACCTGTTTACATTGTGGAGATATCACCTACTGTTTCTCGAGGATCATTCACTTCCTTTCCTGAGATTTTTATCAATCTTGGAATTCTTCTTGGATACATCTCAAACTATGCATTCTCAGATCTTTCAGAACACATAAATTGGAGGATAATGCTTGGCATTGGGATTCTTCCATCTGTTTTCATTGGATTTGCATTGTTTGTTATCCCTGAATCTCCTAGATGGCTGGTTTTGCGGAATCGAGCAGATGAAGCAAGATCAGTGCTAATGAAGATAACAGAGGATGAGGAACAAGTTGAGAAGAGATTAGCTGAAATAAAGGAAGCTGCTGGTGGTACAAAGGGAACAAAGGAAAAGGAAAACGCTGTGTGGAAGGAGTTTCTAAGGCCATCCCCAGCACTTGGTAGGATGTTGATTACAGGTATTGGCATACAGTTCTTTCAGCAAATCACTGGTATTGATGCGACCGTGTATTACAGCCCAACCATATTCACAGATGCCGGAATTAAGTCTGAAAACAAGCTTCTTGCTGCGACTGTTGCTGTTGGCTTTACTAAAACTGTGTTCATCTTAGTTGCAATCATGCTGATTGACCGAGTTGGTAGAAAGCCTTTGCTATATGTTAGCACTGTCGGTATGACTGTTTGCCTGTTCACGTTGGCCCTAGCTCTCACACTGCTAGGACATGGCTTGGTCTCACTAAAAGCAGGAATTTTGGTGGCAATATTATCTGTCTGCGGAAATGTGGCATTCTTTTCAGTAGGAATTGGCCCAATTTGTTGGGTATTGAGCTCCGAAATCTACCCTCTACGATTGCGTGCACAGGCAGCTGCATTAGGAAGCGTAGCAAACAGAGTAAGCAGTGGTGTGGTTGCTATGTCTTTCCTGTCTTTGTGCCGGGTCCTCTCCGTGGCAGGAACCTTCTTCATTTTCTCAGCAATTTCGGCAGTATCTGTGATATTTGTGTATATGTGTGTTCCTGAAACAAAAGGCAAATCACTAGAACAGATTGAGATGTTATTCCAGAGTGGTAGGGAATGGCAAAGAATTGAAGTGGAACTCGGTGACGTCGAGCATCTGGTGCAAAAGGAGTACATTGACCAGCGGCCATAGCATCACTGTTTCTTAGCATCATTGTTTAAAGAAAGTTTTATTATTGCAGTCATTCAACATTATCCTATCATTTTTTCCATCATTCCTTCAATTATCAACTTGCTGCAAAATATCCAGCTAGAAGGATTTGATCGAAATGGGAATGTAGCAGTGCTTCAACAGTGCTTTACTCCCAATTTGGATTGATTCTCATATTCATCTGGATGTCATTCTAATTATAGTACATTTGATTAGAGAAAAAAAAATTGAATTTTAGCCAAATACTCTCTGGAGGAGGCTGAAGGCAAGAGCTTAACAGCCACCTGCCACTGTTTTCTTTCGACTATCAAGTGTCAATTGAGCTAACAAGGTACATATGCTGCTAACACTGTGTGTTGAACTCAGGGAAGCTTAAATTATGATTTTGATATGGTTGGACAAGAAACTCACTCTTTTCGGGTTAGATTGGTGTCATCATCCAAGTTCTAGAGGAATCCTCTATCTCATGTCTAACCATGGAGTGCAAGTGCTTCCATATCCTCAAGGAGGAGTTTCCTATGCTTTTTATGTTTCTTTCATTAGGATGAAGTCATGACCACTTCGAACAACTTGAACAATTGCCTCCAGTGGTGGACTCTTAATAAGGTTCCACTTAAGCTATTTTTACTTGAACAATGAAGTAAGCCATCTTGCACATTTTCATTTCCTCTTCGAAGATCTAGTAATTTTGTTGCTTGTTCAATGCCTATAATTCTAACAATCACTGCAATTGTTTCCTTGACCTTCTTTGCGGTCAAATGTGTTCTCCAATGATACCCATTGTGCCTATCCTAGTGTTCTCTAAGGCACCACTCACTCTATTATGTTCTTTTAGTCTAAAGAATCATAACTATTAATTCTATAATCCTTTTCAAGTTATTACATGAGTATTGAAACTTAAAGTATGACCAAATTTAATTTGACCTTGATATAACTTGGATTAAACGATTGTTGTGATTATGACCCAGAAGTTCCAAGCACTAAATTAAGACAACGAGAGGAACCTTGGGCTACTAGATTATGCAATATCCCAACTTCGAAGGGCGTATGTAGAAAATCGACCCCCGATTTAATATTATAGCTGCCTTGCACTTCATATTGTATATACCGTGTCGTTTTATACCGTATTCGGAGCAGGCCGATATAAAATATAATAAATGGCATGATTCCAACCGTTTGGCAGTGGCTTACTCTTATCGTTTTAGCGCTGCTTTATATATACATAAATATCACTCGCTTCCCTTTTGTTTGCTTCGCCGGTTGCCAAAAAAGGGGCGAGGGTTTCGGGGGTGAGAGAGAGTGGAAAGGCGATGTCTTCTCCCTTCGACGATGCCTTCGCCGCCGGCGACGGCAGCGATGATGAGGAGGTCTCGGCAGTGAGGACTTCCTCTCGTCCCTTCGACGACGACGGTTACCTGGGCTACGACCCCCGACTTCCGTCGCAGCGCTTCGACGCCTTCTCAACCGCGTTCTCCCCCTCCCAGGACGTTGGTCTCGATGACCCTGATGATGCGCCCTCCGACGAAGCTTTTGGACTCCACGACGTCCCCGTCCGCCACGTTTCGGGCGAAGACGGCGGTAGCTTCCCTTCTTCGCCTGTCGGGTACGGCTTCCGAGAGGACCCTCTTCCTTCTGAGTTCTCGGATCCCGTGCTGGAATCCAACGGGAAGCGTTTCGGGGAGGTGGATCACGACGGGGTGTCCTCTTCGGATGGGCCAGTACTGCCTCCGCCCACCGAGATGGAGCCGGAGGAGGGTTTTCTCCTGCGGGAATGGCGTCGGTGAGTCCCTCCTTTCAAGATCTGCTTGCTTGATGCCCCTATTTCTTATGCATTTTTTTATATGTTGATTCTGGCGTCTTTAAGTTTCCACCTTTTAGCATATATTCTTGTCTTGAAGTTTGATGCCTGGTATTCTTATATGCTTTAAAATTAAAAGTTGCAAGCATAGGTTTTCCTCTGTGCATATACTCTCTCTCTCTTTTTTTTTTCTATTGGTATTTTTCTACATTACGACTCCGTGGTACCTTTTGGAAGTTGTGTCGAGTGAAAGGATCTTTTATGCAGCGCGACAGTATTTAGTAGAACAATTTTATGTTCTTCTGATCAAATATGGCAAAACTTGCAAGATCAGGTGAGGCTTATCGTGATCCATTGGTGAAACTATTTGCTTTTATAAACTGATCCGTCGTCTCAAGTGCAAGCTTTATATCTTTTAACTGTGGTAGCCACCACGCTGTTGGGTTGCATTCTTAGAAAATGTCAATAGGCAAATATCAAGACTTTGAAACTCGTAGATTCAATAAGGTGAAGGACCTTTGGGAGAAACTCAAATTGCAAACTTTTTTGTTTATACTAATTCCTGTCTTAGTGTGCCTTTTCCTTAGAACCCAAAAGGTTCAATAGATTTTTATTCAGTTATTATATGTGCAGGGCAGTAGCAATCTAGGTTTGTAACAGCTTCATTTTATTATTCAGGATGATTGACCTCATGATTTGCTAGGTCCAATCGTACATACTTGAAGAACTGTTCATATAAACTTAGTCTACTGTGATGATCCACACCATAGTGCCATGTGACGTAATACGATCTTGAATATCATTGCAGATCAAGTTAAATTTTCAAGCTGAATCTTCAGTGAGAATAATCCAGCCACTTTTTGGCACATACTTTAAGATTAGATTGCTATCATTATACTACATATTTTTGTTTCATGCTTAACTCTTTAAGATTTTGATTTCTATCGTTACAACACATTTTGTCAAGTTGCATCTTATCTCACAAAATTTGTTTGGAGCATTCTTTTTACAAACTGTTCAATTTGAATTGAAGTGGATTGCAAACAAAAAGTACAAACGAATTTAGTTACCCTGCTGATATGATTTTGTTGTAGACAAAATGCAATCCTACTTGAGGAGAAAGAATTGAAGGAAAAAGAGCTGCGGAACCAGATTGTTGTTGAAGCTGAAGAGTACAAGATAGCATTCCATGAGAAAAGGAAATTGAATTCCGAGACAAACAAGGTCCAAAATAGAGAAAGGGAGAAGGTAACAGTTACCAGCTTATTTGCTCTTTTTTGTTTTTTTTGTCGGATCGACTGATCTACACGGACCAACTTATTGTTTCTTTTACGCAGCTATTCCTGGCAAATCAGGAGAAGTTCTATGCTAATGTAGACAAGCATTACTGGAAAGCAATCATGGAGCTGATACCTCATGAAATACCAAACATTGAGAAAAGGAGGGCAAAGAAAGGCCAAGAGAAGAAACCCTCAATCGTCGTCATCCAGGGACCAAAACCTGGCAAACCCGCTGATCTTTCAAGGATGCGGCAGATTATGATAAAGCTCAAGCATGATACACCACTACATCTGAAACTGGTTCTGCCTGCCCCAACTAATGTTGTGGTGGCTGCTGCCGCCGTCGCCACCGCCAACACCGGAAGCAAGCCAGAAATAGCCACTAATGAATCATCGCCACCACCCAACAGCACCTCTACTTAAGAGACAATTTTAACATCATACTTGTTTCAGAACAAACCCTGTGAGAATCATTGCGACTGTCTAAACCATTCTTCATGGATGCTAGTTCTTAAGTTCACTGTGGTTTCTTTTTGATACAGTTATCATAACTTTTTATTTGCCCCCTTTGTTTAACATAGTCAAAAAAATCCATAAATACTCTTGAAATTTCTAAACGTCTATTTCTGAACAACTCT
>JBAMHZ010000017.1:5368357-5379250 GCA_037177395.1 Alpinia galanga | reverse complement strand
TTTGTTTAATCCATAGTATCATTGTTAACTAAAATGATAATGTATGTGATGATTAATTTGTAAGCATTGTTAAGTATATTGAAGATTTTAATAGTCTTTTTTCCCTTATTGGGTGGATTGAGCATCCTTCACTATCCACAATCGGTATAACTAAGATAGGTTTGAGTAGGGGCTATCGTTGCTTGTAGTTAGTTATGATTTTCCTTTGCTATCCCTAATTGGAGTAGTAACATACAGATCAGGCTCTTTATATGGATAATTAAGATGCCATTGTCTAATACAGTGATGCCATAATCTGAGCAGATCCTGACACAATATCGAGGGACTAAGAAGGGTCTGTGAGTTTATCAGAAAATAGGATGGGCAGTGAACCAAATGCCAACAAGTTACCAAAGGTGGTGAAACTTGATAAAGCACTGAAATTGGTAATGCATTTCGATATCACCTATGTTTATTACTGTACATTATTGTTTTAGCATTAGCTTTATTTCTTAAGTTGTGATGATTTATCAGTATTCAGTTTATTGTTAGTTGTTAAAATATTAGTGTGATATACACTAAACAGGCCTCCATTTCCAATCAAATTAGACTAGTTGTGGAAGAACAACTGTGAATTTTGAGTTATGAACCAAGCTTCAAAGACTAATAACTGAGGCCTATGATCTTGAAAAATAATGTATATCCACATATTATCATAACAATCTGCAAACATATATCTACTGTGTTGCAATAAGGAAATATTTTGAACTCCATGATAAATACTCACTTGTTTCCCTTGTTACATTCTGGTTTGCATGTGAATGTATCACTCACTGTTTTTGATATTTTCCTTTATCTTGTCTTTTGGATTATTGAAAATTCAGAAAATTTAATTTAGAACTATGGGAAGCCATATAACTATATTGATTCTAATAGAGGTGCGGATTTCAGGCTGAAACATGGGTTAATAATATGACCACATCAGCAGGACTTGAACAGAGCGAAGTAGAATTTGAGGGTCGACCTTCAAGGTGCCTTAAATGTTGCACGTTTATGCTTTTTTTTTGTTGGACACTGTCAGTATGAGGCTTGGTTGATTAATATGCTTGTGTAGGTTGGGTCTGGGAGCGAAACTTGCACCAAAAGCTAAAGTAGCAGTTTCAGTCGATCAAGCAGAGAGGAGATTGCTTGGGAAGTTGAACTGTAAGAAGAAATTGTCTTCAGAAATTGTAGAGAACAATACTCCAGTTAAAGAGAATGTGTCCAGTGAGGAGGATGAACCAGAGAGCAGAACAAGAGCTTTTGTGAAGAAAAGATCAATACCACTGCCAGCAACTTTACAGTCTACCAAGAAGAGAAGATGACACATGGTAATGCCTCATCTAGTTCGGATCCTTTTGGAGATACCTTTGCACTTGATGTTAGATTATTTGTTGCTTTTGTTGTTTGATTGATTGCAGTCTCATTCTCCTATGCTTCTCTTCTCGGTGCTATTTCACCTTTAAAGGATGTCAATTTTATGCACTTATCTTTCTATGCTTTGTATTTTGCAGTTTGGTGACCAACTAATGGAGAAAAAAGAAAGAGTAAAACAAATTAGCTTGCAGAGGTACAGCCTTGGCATGAGCATAATTTGTATGTAAAGTTTTTTGCACCTTATCTTAAGGAGCCTAGGGTTGTCGAACTGATCTATGATATTCTGTGTTTGTGTTTGCAAGATCATTTGGTAAATTAGAGTTACTAATGGATTGTGTGCTTAAGTGGATGAATAGGAGGAATGGGATCAAATTCACCAAGGGGGATGGTTAAAGATAATTCCTTCAAAGGACATGGCTTCTCTGCTGCCCTTTATTTTTTATGTTTAATCTTTGATCGAATACTTAGATTGGACCCTTGAGAATGAAAAATTTTTAGTTCAAACTTCTTTAAAAAGCTTCATTTAAGGTTCCTTTCCAGTCATTCTACCTAAATGCCCAGTTTGACATCAATGGATTGGTGTCATCCAGGTTGATTTTGTTACATTTTTTATGCAAATGCTGTTTGTTAAGCTATTTGATTTGATGAATCAGTTTGAAGGATAAAAAAATTATCAATTCCATATTTTTTTTATAAGTAATCATCATTTCTAAATGTATTGCTATCATTTATTTTATAGCAACGATCATCTGACGTTTGATTTTTTTTTTTAAACAAACAGCTTGCATTTAAAATAAAATAAAATTAAGCTATTAATAATTTTAAAACTATTCATATCGTTTGTTTTTGATAAAATTAAACTTGTTTTAAAAAATTACAATAGCTATTTTATTCCAAAGCACAAATGATGTATACCTTAGTCCCCAAAATAATCATATATCATAAGAATTTTTTTTGTTTTCTTTAATCTATTTTATGTAAAAAAAACTATTGTGTTAGGATGAAATTTTTTATTTTTTATGATTTATTATTCTTTATTAAATAGAAAGATGATAGAAATATTTAACATGATCTTCCACGGTTTTTTATTTTTTTAAATTATAAGGCTTCGATTGAAGTAGAGTAAAATCGAGGGGATTGGATGAAGTTGGTCCTTTTTCTATCAACCAATACACGACTGACGACAACTTGTTACGCGAAACAAATCGGAACCGTCCGTGAGAAAACGTTAAAAGAACAATCAGCGGCTAATTGTCTACACTTTGGGCATTTTTGTTTCTCTCTCTCTCTCTGTTTTTTCTTGCCTTGTCATTTTTTTCGCTTCTCCTATTTATACTCCCGCTCACATCCTCTCTTCGTCTTCTTCGAGAATACTCCGTTGATCGCCGCTTTTTTAGGGTTCACATCCAACTCTCTCTCCCCTCTATTCTCCGTTCTGCACCGCCTTCATCTTCTGCGTGCTGATCTCCAGGTTGTGCGTCGACTAGTCGTCGCCTGCCTCCGCTTCGCTTCATATCGATCGATCCGTTTCGGCCACGTTGAGGTTCTGGTAGATATTGGCCAGATCGTCCTTTTAATACCCTCGGAATCGCCTCTATCGTTTCTAGGATCGTTGAATTTGGTAAGCGACTGACTCCCTGTCATTCGTTTTGAAGAAAGTTACTTGAAATATTAAAATTAGTTAAGTCATTTTATCAATATATGCTGATAGATATTGGATTCATATACGAGTGCCAAATTGGATAGTTAATTTGTAGTCAATGCACCGGTTGCGTTTGATGTATCCTTTGTTTGCCGTTGCTAATTTCATGGCTTCTGTTGATATGGATCTTTAAATATTCATTAATCTGATATTTTTAGTTGGCTATGAGCTGAATCTAGTAAACTTTGGAGGTTATCTGGGATATCTAGCTGCCTTAGAATGTTAAATTTTCTAGAGATTCCAATTTTTTGAATCATACCTGTGATGCAAGAGAACACTGGTATGACAACTTCCAACTTTCTTATGAGAATTCCATTATGATGCATGATGGTTGAGATAGTTAATATTCTCCTTTTTGACCTTATGATTTTTTAATGTTTGCGTAAATGATATGTAAATTTATGTTTGATAGACATTGGTGTTTATGATGTTTCTGATCGATCTGTAACATGTCAATTGGGAATGTTGGGGAAAACCAATATTACCAATTGAATACCATTGTCTAAGTCCCAGTGAAACAACTATCAATATCTTTGAGTTCCATGCTACACTTGCAAATCTCTAACCCTTGAGCATCATACAATCTCCATAATTTCCATGTCCACAAACTCTATGAACTCGACTTTGTTTATGCCTCTAGTTTACAATTTCCACAATTGCCACATCTACAAGTTCCATGAGCCCCACTTGATTCATGTCTGTAGTTCACGATCTCCATTATCATCATGTGCACTATCCAATTACTTGTACACTTGGTATACATATAAAATAAAATAAAATACATTTAACTTGAAGACATATTGCCAACACATAATATTGGTCTAACCCAGACGCCAACGCTCTTAGTGGACACTGGATATTTCCATTGATCATACGTGAAAATTTTTAGAAATAAAACTTAGGTCCACACTCTTGTTTGATGCTTGTACGTGAGTCCAAGTAATATAGGTGACGATGTAAGAGTATTGATAAGTATGATAATATGAATTGATAAATAGGAGCACTATAAGGAGAAGAGAGTTTTCCTTCTTTTTTTTTTAACAAGCCTGTGGTCCAAGGCCTAAGGGTATATTTTTTAAAAACATTTTGCTGGTTGAATCAATTATGGAACTAATAGATGGTATTCTTTTATTTTTCAAGAGTAAAATTAATTAAAAGTTTAAATAAATTAAATCAGCCAACACAGTTTTAAAAAATTCAGAAGAGGCTGTAATTATATTGGGTTATGTTATGATATTATTAGTATGTATTGTTTAACTTGATTATTTGGATGGACTAGGTGATAGTTCTAAAAGTTCTATAGATTTTGTGAATTGCTATGATTAATTTTATATGTTATATGTTAGATTAAATTTGTTTTCATATGGATTGCTTATTTTTTTATTTATAGTTTGTACAGATTTTATTTCATTTTTTGTTGGTGCTTGTCAATGTATGATGCAATTTTTTAGTATGGACAGCATATGCACCAGTGCTTCACATGTTCTACCACAACTACACCGTTCATCACTTGCAGCTGTTTTTGAAAATTTTAATTCTAATTTGTCTTCATAGTCCATCTAGCTTTGTATCACAGTGCTAGGGTTTGTTTGCAGAACAAGATTTGTTTGTTTGACTTTTTGCGGGGTAAATACTTTTTCATTCAGGCATGCCTGCCTTATTGTGCTGATTAATTAAATCCTTGGACTCTTCATTGGTTTATGTATAATTGTATTCTTTTATGACCAGAAGGGTAAAAAACAAATCTTGCTAAGATTTGAGATTTTGTTGCCAAATATAAAAGCTTGTGATATCATTTATTGAGATGAAGCCAGATAAGGAAGGGCAGGATTCTGTTAGCACTTTCATCAAACAAGCAATTGGGAAGGATCCATTCTCTAGAACTGGTGATCATCTGGTCCAATGGTTAAATGTACTCTGTTCATAATACCAGCAGGTATGTTTCTGGTTTCAAATTCCTTGAGGTTTAAAGTTGGAAAATTGTGCAGGTGGAAAGCAGATGCCTTTTGAACTGTGGAAGGGTGATCCTATTGTTGTGAATGAGGCTAAGGAACCTAGTTGTTCTTACAATGACAATGAATGTGCATTTAAGGGCACAAAAGGCTCATCTGAAGGAATGCAAGCACTTAGATTTCCTGAAGCTGTTTTAGCCTTTGCTCATGCTGCTGCAAGGGTGAACGGTGAACCTGAAAAATGTATGTCAACTCTCTAAAACAGGTATTTGGGATGTAACTAGGAGTAGGTTTTTAAGTTTGGCAAAAACAAAGAGTTTGGTCTCAAGTTAATAATTGTGCATTTTCTTCCTTTGCCAGATATTCCAGGATGGCCTTTACTTTCGTTACCTAAGGTTCAATTTCAGAAGTGTGAAAAATGTTCTCGAGAGTTCTGCTCTACAATAAATTATAGAAGGCACATACTTGTGCATAGGCATTCCCTAAACATTGATAAGGTCTTTACCCTTTGAACTTCTTTATTTTAAGTTGCATCTTCATTTTAAATCTTCTTTTATCTACTTTAGTAGGACAATGGACGTCCAATCCTTTTTCCTTTATGAGCTAAAGATATGTACACAAGTACAAGACCTGCTCTGGCGATACCATTATGTGAATAAAATCTTTCTTCTCTGGTTTCCATGTTGTTCTAAATTATAGATTAGATTACAACTGTATTTGAATTATGCCCCACAGTATTTTATAAGTTCATATGACTCTTTCCAAAGGAGCCTGTTATTTGCATGAGTATATTGTTCAATTTGTCACTAGTCTTCCTGTCTTGCTTTGGTGACATACCAGAAATGGAAATGTGAGTCTTATACCTTAAGGTTTGAAATTTATCAAAGAAAAAAAAATCTATATTCTGATTGACTTTAAATGATTATGCTATTTATATATTCTTATGTCTATTTCCTCACCTAATTTCATTTGGATAACTATTCCTTGGCATTTGTAGGATTTTCCAAGGAACAGAGAGTTTCTGGGTTTATTTTGGGACAAGGTGACTATTTTCTTGAATCATTAATTTCAGTTGCAAAGTCCTTTGTACTTCAGATGAAAATATCACTTTTGAAGAGTGACAAAATCTCAAACAGTCCACTTGCATTGAACTGGTAGTTTTTACCTTTTGGCTCTTATCATCCCTCCATAGAATAATCCAGTTCATATCTAACTACTTAGTTTGTATTTTTTCTGTTCATAACATTGACCTTTTAGTGCTGTGTTTCAGCTATCTTTGGAGGAAGGCGAGGATATTCTTTCTTTCATCAATGTGGATATAGAGGTGAGATCACTTTCTTCAACACCTTTCTTTTTTCATGATTCACCTCAAAATTGTGCTCTATTATTAATACTAATTATTATTATTGTTTAAGTTCTGATGCTCTTTCTAGTACAAATCCAACTCTAATGCCATAATTCACTTATGAATTGTCTATACAAGTCGAATTAGCTTACACTTATGTCCTCCCTGTTATTTTCATTCTCTTCAAAAGGTTATCATGTCCTCTCATCTACATCATTTCGGAAAACTAAGTAGAAGTTTGCTAGTTTTGCATTAAATTTCTGGAGAGAATTTCTGATTAGAAATGCATGTGCAGGAGGTTAATGGTTCTTCACTGGTGAGGTCATTGTCTTCATGGATAAGAAAACCACTATTTTCTTCCCTACCACAAGCATATGTGAAGGCTGGATCTGCTTTATTGGTAAAAGACAAATCCTTCGAGCATTAAGCTGATGATGCATGTTCTTTCTACCACCATTATATAAATTATTATAGTTTTATAGGATTTGATCCAAGAAAAGCCTTCCAGCTCTAGATTTTCCTCTGAGGAACTATTTGGCATCCTTGATAATGCAAGTGAAAAGACCTTTTTGTCTACTGGCACAGCTATGTCAGTGCAAAAGTTCATGTTTGATGGAGAAGTATCAAAGATTGCATTGGAGATTAAAAACTTGATTGCTTGTATCAGTTTCATGCTTGAACAAAAACTGGTACAGCAAGAAATTTCAGTTTCTTATAGTTGATTCATCATTTTAGACAATGTAGTGCAGGGGAAAAAAATCTTTAACCACACTGATACAATTGCAGGTCAAAGCATGGTATACTGATAAGGATGCAGAGGCTTTGAAATACCACAAGTTGCTTATGGAAGAAGAGGAAGGTGCTAAGAGAAGGTAATCTAAATTTTAACGTTTAAGATATAGCTTATATATCTGATTGAAGCAAGAAAGTAAGTGCTAAGCCTTTTGCTATCAAAGACAATTCTGTTTCCTGTTAGATCCGTTTTTGGTTATAAGGTGTGTTCCAATAGACGGTTACTATCTTGTCTCTAAAGAAGGTTTGAACTCATTATTTTTGAAGTTTCTGTTGAAAGAGAAAAGACCAATCTCCTCCTTTCTCTCTTAAGACAGTGTTTCCTAGGAGTGAAAGAAGGTGGGAAAGAAACATATGGTTTCGGGGAGAGATAGGAGATAGTAAAGAAATGGAGTGATTCCCTTCTTATTGTTTCCTTGGAGAAGAAAGAAGAGACGTGAAACTTTTTTCCATTGTTTCTTTGGAGGGGAAGAAACAAAATTTAATAATCTTTTTAAAACATAGAAATGAAATACAATACTAAAATAGATATCAAAATTTAATTTTTAATTTTGATCTTTATGAAATAGTTGGCCAAAATCAATTTTTGTAGCAGCTTTCTACCTGATTTGGGCAGAAAGGGAGAAAGACTTTTTTTCTTCCCCTTCCTACCTAACAGAGGGGAATAATATAGCAATGGATTTCTAAAAAATTGTAAACCTCTGGATTATATATGTGCCAGTTCTAGCAAATCTAATAAAAAAATAGACTTTTTTAAATAATCCTTTTTCTGAGACTGGCCACTGAGACACAAAATATGGTATCATTGACAGAGGCACACAGACTTATTTATATGCTCACGCTGGTTGAAACATGAGATGAAATTTTTTACATGTTTAACTATGCTATTAGTTTAAATACATTTCCAAATTGATTCCTGATCTTATTTTAGATTTTTGAAAAGTTGAAATTTAAGTTATAAATAAAGGATGAATCAATATTTTATGTTGCCTTGGATATGATTCAAACTAATATTCGAATGAAATGCAACTTAGTTATTATTGTTTGAGGCTAATTAGTTGCATGGTACCAAATGGTGGTTTGAATCTGGTATAAACTGATTTTTAAAATTTTATATATAATCAAACTATATTTCAATCTTGAAGAATAAGTATATTGATTTTTCCTCTGAAAAACAAAAATGTGCCCTGATATCAGAGAAGTTGAACTCCTCGAAAGGAAAAGATTGAAGAAACTTAAGCAGAAAGAACAGAAATCAAAGGGCTTATTTGAGGAGGAAAATAGGGTTTCTTCACCAATAGCTGAAAAAATTGATTCCCCTCATTCAGATTTCAGTACTATAGAGAGAGAAAATGAAGGCCATCATCCTGCAGAACTTAATGGATCTCTAGGCCATACTGCAGCAATTGATGTTAGAATGGATACCAAGGTTGCTGATTGTAATATTGCTCAAGATCAGATGAATCCCAGGCATTCTTTTTTGATCCAATATAAACCAAAAAGAACCATTCGAAATGGGCTTACAGTTCAGTTCCCTGGAGCAAAATCTTCAGTTTCAATGAGATATGGCCCTTACAAGGACCTGAATGCTACCTCATCGGCCTCTAATAAGATTTGGACACATAAAAGTAAACATGAAGAGGCACCATATAACAGAATTGATAGGATTCATCAAGATCAGTCCATCAATCCTGATAGTTCTGAAGTTATAATTGGCTCTATTCTTGTTGCACTTGGAAGCAGTGATAGAATGAGAAGTAAGCCAGACAAGCTTCATACTAAACAGCACAATATCAAGCCCCCAAACCGGATGCTGTGGAAACCTGTGGGTCTACATGACAACAGGAGTGGTACGAGCAGTGTGTCTAGTATGAGGAAAGAAAACTTCATTGTGTCTTCATGTGAAGAATTCACCGATCCAGTTCCTGCTGATGACACCAATTTCTCTTTGGATGATAGGATGGACAGTACTTCTGAGGCACAGCAGGATCTTCTGATGGTGCAACCAAGTACTGTGCCAATTTTATTCTCAAGCAAAATTGCAGAAGCTTTTCTTGCACAGCGTAAGGGCCTTTCCCCCACTAATTAATGCTGTTCCTTTCTACTTGGCGATTTCTTAATTGACTAGGCACAATGATAAACATGATTTACCATTCTTTGTTATGTAGGATGGAAGGAGGCTATTGTAGCCGATCATGTGAAGCTAGTTTTACCATCTGAAGTGGAAGTATTTGATGATTATTATACCGCTGAAAATGGCCACTACGAGGTAATGCCTGAAAAACCATGTGTATCAAATGGCCTGGAGAAAGGGCATGATAGCTTTGTAGGTGCCATGTCCGATAGCACAGACAAAGGGTCACTTAGAGCAGGCTCAATTGAACCATCAAATTCTTCCAATCACAAATTTATAACTAAGCATGATAAGGATAGCAAACTAAAATATGTTCCAAAACAAACACACGAGGCCATGGGTGAGTGACTAGATGAGGTGGAAAACTAGTTTAGTGTCATTGTAAGATGTAGGCTACGTGCAGAAGCTGTGGTTTTATCAGAGGTCTTCTGTTCATTTCTCAGTGATGTTGATTCCAAATTCTTGAAATAACTTTGCTCCTGTGTCGCACTATTGCCCTTTGTCGTTAATCTAGAACACTTACCTGGAATTTGTTATGTCACCAAGTCATAACTCTGCTCGTTAAGATAATTCAAAGCTGTATCATAATAAAAACATTCTGATTCTTTCATAGTCAGTAATGTTATGGCTTATGTTAAATTCTTCTTTTACTTTTACCCTCTTGATCAACTGCAATCTGAAACGGCAAAGGTATCCAAATCATATGATGCTGTAACATAGGAATTCCTCAGACTCTCTTCGTATATGTTCATGTGAGGGCATTTCTTTTGTGTGCAACAATGGATGGATCATAAACAAGAAAACAAATGAGGAATTTAGTAATGTGTATTATATCTACTATAAAATCAATTAGATTTTGTCCAAGTGATTGCTATTTAAGCCATTAATTAGATATTGTCGTATATATCTACAAAATTGCTTATCTTACACATTTATTTAATGGATATCAAAATTCAATCAGATGGATGAATATTCATCACATATCCAAAGCATTCCCCTACTTCTAAAGAGACCTCTATTGGATATTGTTAATCGTTAATATCTTAATGTCTTTTAGAAGTTCAAATAGATAATATTTAATGTCTTTTTTTTTAATATCAGGAAGTTGACTCATCTTAGTTAATATCTTAATGTTTAATCATGGTTGTTGTTTTAAGAGTTGACTCTTCTTAGTTGTTATTTTTTGCTACTGTAATTGTTTTCTTTGAGGCTCTAAGAATTTTACGTATTTTTTTTAATATACGTTATCAAATATTTGTTTATCAAAAATCTATACTTCTAGTTCACATATTCTATTTATATCGGCTTAAAAGTACTTAAATAACTCATTTTAAATTAACAATATTTTTTAATATAAAATTTTCTTTCACGAATTTAATGATACCTTTATTTTTTTCTTTAATGGTAAAATTTCAACTTTGGGATAAATAAAAAACAGTAAGCTAGAGGGAACATCTTCTGTACATTTAGAAAGTCAGAGGCGTTGTCCCCCACGGGATGGGCGGTTGGTTAGAGCAGTGTGAGTTGCTCTAAGATGGCAGGGGTCAAGACCGGAGGAGGTCTAAAATCCTCC
>JBAMHZ010000017.1:5281071-5300045 GCA_037177395.1 Alpinia galanga | reverse complement strand
TCCTTCCATTGGTTCTTTTTTGTTTGATAATTTTCTTCAGGCATCCTGGAAGATGTGTTTTTGTTTCTACCACAGGAAGCTTCATTTTGGTCAAAACTATCAACCTCAGACGAGGAGAAGCTTCGACAAATGTATCTTTCGATCAAGATGACCAATCAGTACAGTGAGCACTTCCTGTATATGCTTTTTCTAACATAGCAAGTCAATCTTTGTAACTTGACCAGATAAACCGCTAATTCCAAGGGGGGAAATGATGAATAATTTTGACCTTAGAAATGATGGTCAGTGCGTCCAATGGTTTGATTTGTCATGAGATATATGAGTTAAGACAATGGAAAAGATAGAGAAACAAACTAGGAAGGCTTGAACTTCAATCTCGGGTCACGATACTTCTTCCCATTTCAGTGCATACAGTTTACGTAGGTCTACAAATGATGATATACTGCACAGGTGTTAAAATTAAATTTTCATTTTGAGGGAAATAAACCAATAGTGACAATGCATCCAGAAGAATTTGAAGGTTGACCTGAAGAATGATGTTATGGAAAAGAAAATCCTAGGTGCAAAGTTTTGCCTCAAATATGATCCATGCTAGAGTTTTGTCTTCCACATCCTCAAACAGGAAGCTGTTAATCTAATTGCCTCATTGTTTCTGCAAGTTCCAATCACTTGCCGAATAAAACTTTAACCAGGGTTATCTTTTTTAATTTAAGCTCAGCCACATTGAATTGCCAATTGTTCGTTGTTCATAACTAAGTTTGAAATGGGCATGCAATTAAATCTACAAATAGGTTTGAAACTTGTTTAATATCATCTTAGAGAACTTGTAATTCGAGCTGTAGCGAATTTTCTATATACATAAATGTAAATCTGAAGCATATTTCAGATCATGATATGGAGATAGCATGTTAAGTATCACAAAGTAGTTCTTAGATTAAGCTAACAGTGATCTGAGGATCTTAAGATAAACACATATGATCCTGCACCGTGAACCTGGTAGCGCGATGAGTCACCGGGATGTGGACTTGACCTTGACTTGGCCGGAATGTAGTGCTAGTGGCTGGGAAGGTGTCCCAGAAGAAGCAGAAGAAGAAGAAAAAGAAGAAGAACCAGGCGAAACCCCCCCGCCCTTTTCAGCGGTCAGAAGTTCCTATATATAAGAACCTCAGACAATCAAACGTCCGGATGTCAGACCCTGACAAAGGTGGGAGGGAAGAGGGACCATGTCCTCATTAATGATCCCCTACCGAGGGGACATTCCGTAATAAATGCCCCCCTACCGAGGGGACATTCTGTAATAAATGCCCCTTGTCAGAGGTATAAGCGTGTAGCGACTCTTTGGCTGTCAGGTCGTACCGGGTACAGCAGTGTCCGGATAAGAGGCCCTGCCAAGACGCAGAAATGGGGCTTGCTGAGGGCGTGAGGTCTCTCTGCCGAGCCCCCGGTCGGGAGGCTTGCACATGCGCCTGCCACGTCGCCGATCGGTCAACCATATAAGCGTATTTCTCCCGATCGGCTTGTGGCATCAAATTGCTAGGCTGATCCAATCGGGGATCTCTGTACTTAGCCGCCGTATCAACATACGAATCCAGAATCCATAAACTGTAACCTTGCACTGGAAAACTTCTCCTATAGAATCTACATTATTTTTGATAGTAGATATCTGAAATTTCTAAAGCAGCAAGAATGCAAAATTAGTTGCTAGCAGCAAAACCCCCCCAAAATTATGATACAGGGAGCGAAAAGCACCATTCCACACAGAAATCTTCAACCTAAGAATCAATGCGAAGCCATCAATCCGAAAATCACATGAAATCCGAAGATTCCGTATAAACCGGAAAACCCTAAATCAAGGATCTTCGTCCATTTAGAAAATTCACGCATTGAATCTGGATCGCTAGGCGATGAGCGATCCATCGATCGGCAGCCGTTTCATGAATCGGGAAATCGAATGCATACCTGACAAGCGAGGAATTCCAGCTTCACAATGATGTGAAAACGTGGAGCAATGGAGATGCGCCGCCGAGCCACAGCTGCTCGATCAGTTGCCTGTTGGAGAAAACCTAATTCGAAGAACTATGCGAAACCATAATTTATGCTAATTATATGATTAAATACAGCGCGTCTCGAATTAATTGTCTTCGTCAACTATAAGCTTATGCAGATTGAGTCAACTATATTTGGTGGTCGTTTTACAGCTTTCATGAAGATTTCTAGATTTTGTCAACTTCGACCGATCGTTTATAATTCCGGTTCGTCCGTTGACCTAAAACTATCCAGATCATTCGTCACAGATTTAGATCGAATTTGTTAAAATTTGAAATTTTCTAATTTGATATTCTAACTTGAACAAATTATTTGTGGTTTGACTTGATCGATTATAATTTAATTTTCAAATTTTTAAATGATAAATATTTTATTGAAATAAATATTTTTATTTATTTATTATTGATGCGGATTGCTTGAGATCCTTGTTACGGAGCAGGTGAGAAAGGATAGATTCTCATAATCATAACAATAGTTCTGTGTTAAAGTTAACATACGTCAAATAACTGTTATCGATATTCCTAGCCAATGATCCTTCGACTAGACATGAAAATAAAAAAAGAGAAATGTGAAAGTAATATGTAATTACAGAAAAGAGAATATTCTCTCTGTTTGTTATCTTGACCTTCTTATAAAAGACAGTCGAGATGTTTTTTTTCTCTCCACAATTATTTTTGGGACGTCCCTTTGGATAAGCCGTTAGAGGATAATCTATGCCACGAAATCACTTTGTGATATGTTGTGTATGCTAGAATGATCATGAGAACAAACTATTAAGGAAGCAGATTTAACAATTGTTGGGGAAAATCCTCACAGTGGTGCCTCGATATCTAATTTCTATGTTGTTCCAAGTGTATATTTCCGAGTGGTTAGTTCTCAAGCGATTAGTTCCCGAGCGACTAGTTTTTGAGTGGCTAACTTGGAATGTGGCCAGTGACCGACTTGGAGTGGGACTGAGTGGCCGGGTTATGATTCAATCGAGTGGTCAAGGTTATAATGCGGTTGAATGGTCGGCTCCATAAACTTCTATATTCGAGCCTCGAGTTTCATCAACAACTTAGCCCCCTTTCTATTTAAATATGTGGTCTCCCTTCAGTCAAATTTGTCCTATATGTACTTTTTTATCCACCCAGTAGATATTTTCATCGGTATCAATTATCAAAATGTTCTATTCCATCTTAGCATATTTTTTTGTTTGACATTATTACATTATAAGATAGTCTGTAATTCATATTAAAAAATAAGCTATATATCTTGTAATCTAAATTATGGGCTAAAACCTATGTAATCCGGATTATATTACAAGGTCAATACAAGTCAATGTCAGGCGCTGCTCACTGCCCGCCACCCGTTGTCCACCGCTCGCCGGTAGCCGGTGGCGACGATTGACAGTAAAAATAAATATCAAATAATCAAATATAATCACTTTTATAATCAAAAATTACATTATAAATCGTAATCAAATATAATAATGTAATATATATTCGATTACATTACGACATTAAACACAGCTCCTTTAATTGGATCCTGATTTACCTAAATATTATATTATAATAACATTTTAATTCCAATCAAAGTTAATAATATTTTATTCTAGCAGGTACAATTTATAATTATTAGAATATTAATGCTTTATCTCTAATCAATAGAGATTAATATTATATTTATTACAATATAAATAATTTATTTATTTTTATCAATACTAATTAGCATTATAATATAATAGATTCTGGGTCATAATTATTGTGTAGTCCTCTGCTATTCATAGTTGTTATAATTTTATCTAAAATAAAATATTTTAATTTTTTTTTCACTCACATTTTGTTCATTCAGAGATATACCAAATCTGTCATTTTACAACAGATTGGCTGGATCGATAACTTTTCATTAATTTTCTTTATTATTATTTATTTATAGCTGCTGTTTTATGACTTGCGAGTTATTTCTATTTAATTGAGGGAGAAAATTGTAAAATATTTAGAGAGAAAAACAAATATATATTCCAAAAAAAAGTATTTATTTTTGATTAAATGGCGAAAAAAATACATTTAATAAAGGAAAGCGAATCAGTCAACACATAAAAAAACTTGGGCGGTCGGGAGTCGAATCGGGCAACTCGGGCGCGGACTCGTTCACCGGGCTGCCACCGCCGTCAAGTAGCTTGTGGCCGTCGTCTTCACTTTCTCGTCCCACGCCTTCGCCTGCAGTAGCAGCTTCGACAGCTTCCCCGCCACCCAAACCATATCGGGCCTCCCCTCCGCCTCCCCCACCACGCACCTCAGCGCCACCTGCACCGCCTCCTCCGCCGCCTCCACCGGGAATGAGTCACCCAACCTCCTGTCCACCCACTGTCTTATCCTTCCCCTTCTCCTGTCCTCCACCTCCTCTGTTTCTTCCTGCATCGCCTTCCTTGCTGTCTCGACCACTGACGCTTTCTCGATCGCGCCGGTGTCGCGACAGAAGCGGTACCTCACCGG
This sequence comes from Alpinia galanga, assembly GCA_037177395.1. NCBI lineage: Eukaryota > Viridiplantae > Streptophyta > Magnoliopsida > Zingiberales > Zingiberaceae > Alpinia > Alpinia galanga. Next base: position 5,295,522 of record JBAMHZ010000017.1, on the reverse strand, counting down.
CTCCTCCCCGGAAATGAGCTCGAGGAGCACTACCCCGAATGCGTACACGTCGGAACGCGGGGATATCTTCCCTCCGGCGAGGACCTCTGGCGCCATGTACCCCCTTCTGCCCTCAATCTTCCTTCCTCTGCTCCAATTCCTCGTCAATGTCAATAGTTCAGTGTTCGCCTCCTCGTCGTTGCTATCGGAACCGGGAATCTCGCCGGCGAGCTCCGCGGCGCCAAAATGGCATATCTTGGCGCGCAGCCCCGGTTCGACGACGATAACGCCGGAGCTTTTCACTTGGTTATGGACCGTCCCCTGCCTCTGCCGCCTCCCGGGTGTTCCCGCCGCCGCCGCCTCGGAATGGTGGTGGATATACTCCAACCCCTTCGCGAGGTCGGCGGCGATTTGTATCCGTGAGAGCCAGGTGGAGAGAGGGGTAAAGCTTGGATTTTGTGGGTTCCGGAGGCAGCGAGCGAGGTTAGGGCCGGTGACGTAGGCGTAAACAAGGTAGAGATGGTCGTCGGCTTCGAGGGAGGCGCCGAGGATGTCGGCGAAACTGCCGTGGTGGCTTCGGCAGAGGGCGGCGATACGTGAAGTTAAGAAGGCAGGGTCGCCCTGGAACCGGCGACGGAGAACGACGGCATCGGCGCCGCGGAGGTGGCAGCGCCAGGAGTCAGCGGAGGGGGTGAGCGGAGGGGATAGTAACCCGCCGGTGGCAGAGAGAATCTCGTCGAATGGATAGAGCACGAAGCGGCGGCTGTCTTGCGCGGAAAGGGAGAGGCGGAGTTGGACGGCGGCGGCGGAGGAGGAGGTGCTGGTGGAGGCAAGGACAGAAGAGGAGCCGTAGACGAAGCTATTCGCGGAGGAGGAAGAGGGGTAGATGATGGCGTCGTCGGAGACAGAACCCGACTGCGAGAGCCTCTGCTTAGGCTTCGCCGCCGGCGCAACCGCGTCGACGTCTCTTCGAGTCCTGCACATTGAATCTTATCTAGGTGATAGCGAGCTCGATCGAAGCGTAGACTGTGTGGCGGTCATGGTGCTTCTTCCACGATCCCCATTAATGGAAATTGAGATCAGAATCGAGGGCTGTCTACGTTTCTATATCGCTTGCCTTCGATGACCAGCCACGACGTTGACATCCTCAGCCGCCTTCATCTTACGTTGCTGCTCTGGAACGGAACAAGGTCAACGTTTCGGTGACGTCAGGATGTGAGATTGAGGCTAGGAGATCGCGATGGGAGTTAGTCAAAGTTCAAAAGTAAAAATGCTGCTGTATCATGGCCGAGTTTGACCGTGGAAATAAATTAAATAACGCGGGGCAAATTACAAAATTGACTCAGTTCAGTCGTCTGCTAAAATATAATTTAACGATGAATTTTAAAAAAATTAATTTTTTATGTAAGAGTTTACCCGACAAGTAAAGTAAAATTTTTAACATTGAATAGTTTTTTAAAGATGACAATTGTAGAGTTCGAATTGAATTGTTAAAACTATAAACATTTTTTTAATTTATCTAAATAATTGGTAAAAATTTACTGGAGCTTCGATCTCTTTCGGCTCAACTGTTAAAGGGATAATCCTATAAGACAGTGGGGCTAGGCTAATCATTCTAGAGATTAATCGGGTTAAAGACTTGAATATTCCAGTGTAAAAAAAAATAATTTCCAAAGTAATTAAAATTTAAACCGTAAATTAAATATTTGTTATGTCAATTTTCTTTTAGCAAATTGATTACCTTCAATTTGTTAAATTTTTAGGACAATTTTTATTATAACAAACTTAATAAAATGCGTAAATTTACGAAACATTTATTGTTTTTAATTTAAGATAAAAAAAATATTTTGTCTAACATATTGGAAAAGTAATATTTATATATATTGTGAGGCACCATTTTGGCACTAATCAAAATATAAAGGAGGAGGCCTTTGATAATTTTGAAAATAGAGAGTTTGATTTACATTTTTGCCCAAATTAATCGTCACAAAAGAAAAAAACCGGGCTAGAAGTGCTACACCGTAATTTATCGTTATGAAAGCGTGATGTGCTAATAAACCGGTCACATCGCCGCTACGGCGCTACCAAACGCGATATATGTATAATTGAACGGCCTACAAGCAAATATCGCCGTTTTCCCCTTCCCTATCCACCCATGGCTGCCGCCGCCGCCATGGCCTTCGCCGTCTTCCACCCTCGTCCCTCGCTCCTCTGCACTGGCCATCTTCTTCCGTTCCAAGCCATACGACGTATTTCCTTTCTTCGCCTTGCCTCTAGCTCCTCCACCTCCGCCACTGCCGAGTTCAACATCTCCTTCGGCGCCAGTCCCTCACCAGGCGTCAACGAGGCTGAACCAAGAACCCTAGTGCCAGACACTTCCCCTACTGGATCCTCGAATATTCCCATCCCCATGCTCATTCCGTGGATCGTCCGCGGCGAGGACGGCCAGCTCACTGTACAGTCCTCCCCTCCTGCCCGATTCCTCCAAGACATGGCCGAAGCCAAGATGGAGAAGAAGGCAAAGAAAAATAACGACAAGAAGAATTCTCCGGGCATGATGACGTCTATTGGTACGAGTGCATCGCCTCCCAAGCACTCGAAGGCTGCCAGAAGATTTTACAACCAGCACATTAAACAACAGCCGCAGCGGCTCAGTAAGGTCCTTGCTGCTTCTGGTGGTAAGTTTTTTGCTGTTTTAATAATTTGGGAAAGCATTTCGATCTTGAATCTGTTTCTTTTATGGTCCTTATCGTTATGGCTTCTTGTCATTGCCTTTGCTAGTGGTGAATCTTGATTTTCTAAAGTTTCCAGTTAAAATTATTAAATTTTCAGTGGCATCGAGAAGGAATTGTGAAGAGCTGATTTTTGAAGGGAAAGTGACTGTCAATGGGTCAGTTTGCACTTCTCCACAGGTATTCTGCTTAAGGTTGCCTAAGGCCAGTTGCAAGCTGCAAGAGTTTGAATGCCTTTTATCTGCTCGTTATCCTTAATAATATATTCTCTTTTTTTTTTGTTAGAAACAGCAACAATTGATCATTACTCCATTGTGTTCTTCATATGAGGCAAACTTCTTTAAGATGTAAAAAATCGAGCTTGTTATGTTTCCTTGTATGAGACAAACTTCTTTAAAGATCCTTTTTTGTATACGCTAGGTATTATTTGTTATCCTGTATTTCTGCTGCCAAAGTCATTTTTTACATACATTCTTTTATGCTCATGATGCTTTTGTCTAAAGGACCGTGCTTGAAGGAGTGGAACCTTCGTAACAGGTTATACAGTACATATTGGGTAATAGGTCAATCTCAGACAATCAGAGTGTCGAAGCTACATTTGCAATCCACTAGAGTCCACATTCACTACATAACTACTATATAAACTTGATATTCACTAAGACACTCTCCGAGTTATCCCCAATTATATTATTTCTTTTAAGTTTACAAGTTCCAGTTCACTAACCCTGCTCAATCTTACTGTTACCTTGCTCTCATTTTCTGGACCATTTTTCAGAAGATTAGTTGTGCGTTTGGGTTCTACACGTCTACCTACAACTTTTTAATTGAATGGGTCAATAATTCTTTTAGTTGTATGTTAACTTCATATGAGTACAAAATTGGAAACAGAAACTCTAAAATATTTCATCTGACTGGACTGCAAGTTAATATATTATTGATTTTTGTTGTATGTTTAGACCAAGGTTGACATTGCCAAGGATTCAATATATGTTAATGGCAACCGCTTATCCAAGAAACTACCTCCTAAGTTGTATTTTGCTCTCAACAAGCCAAAAAGGTTTGTATTTTTGTAGTTTAATTTTTGTAAAAGTTGCATGATATTTTTTAATGGTGTTGTAACTTACCTATTTCCCTTACCTTTTACCTAATGTAGTTTGTATTTATGAGCATCTAACTAATTCTTGAAAACTGCAGTTATATTTGCTCAAGCGCAGATGATTCTAAATCAGTTATCTCCCTCTTCGATGATTTTTTGAAAAAATGGGTATGTGTATTTGATTATTCTTTTGTATGGTTTGGAGTATGATAGTCAATATTATGATTTGGATTATAAGATCTCATGATCATGCTATGCAAATTGACCTAAACTATCAGGATACTAGGTAGAATTTAAATGAGGTTAGATTCTTGTGAATTTATGATTGAATTCAATACTTCTTAACCGTTCTTATGTTGGATCTTGATTCCAATAACCTTAACTGGATGGAATAATTTACTTTATTATAGATATTTTACAGCTTGATATTTACTGAAAGTATCCCATTGTTTCATGTCATTTCATTTGAGAAAAGCTACATTTGAGATTCTTTTTAACTTCCGCTAGAAAATCTCTTTGTAAAATTTTCAATTGTCATATATTGTATAATTATCATGCATTTTAAAAGTTACTACTTATTACATAAAGATACAGCATGGATTATTTTGATATTAGAATTATAGAGTATAAAATGTTTATATCTCTTTTGCTATAACTATAAAATATAATGGTGAAATATAGTTCTAAAACAATATTTTAATTAAATTCTAAAACTCAACTCACAAACTTACTCCTTGATCCTATGTTCCAAAGATTGTAAACTTATAAACCCCTCTCTATTCCTAGATAGAATCTCAATTATGACAACCTTCATTTGGCGTAGGATTAGTTTAGCTATACAAGTTCTCATAAGCCACCACAGTGTGCTGCCTCTTGATGTTCTCTTCCTTTTTCTTTCACCTCCATTTGCTTTTCATATTTCTAATTTTGCAGATTCAGTCAAATCCAGGAATACCCAAGCCACGGTTGTTCACTGTTGGACGCCTTGATGTTGCAACAACTGGCTTGATTATTGTTACTAATGATGGTACAAAAGTTTTGGCATCATAGTTGTGTTACTCTATTTTGTATTTATTGTTGTTTATTTGAAGTTGTATAACAGATTTTTATTTTCAGGTGATTTTGCTCAGAAGATTTCTCATCCATCATCTGAACTAACCAAAGAGTATGTTCAACCTACATTATCTTTTACTTTAAGACAGTACATATCTACGATTGATGTTTGGTAAAATGTTTTCAAAGTAAAATAGGTGGGGAATAGGTCAGGTATGCTTTTTAGGTTAAAAGGATATTTTGTTAGATTATGGAACAATTAATTATAATTTAGCCGATCCCATTTAGTGGGATAAAGGCTTGCTTGTTATTGTTATATGGTACAATTACTTATAGTTTGAAAATTAATACATCAAGTCAATGTTACTGGAAATGAAAATATTGACACGTGTGGGTTCAGTTCACCATAACAAAAAAAAAAAAAAAGTGAAAAAATGTTAAATGTGACTAGATGTAGCTTTAATAGATGATGACAAAATGAGATAGCTAAGATAGGCAAGTTAAATCAATTAAAGACACGGAAAGGGGACTCTACAACAACAACAACAATTAAGTCTTGTGCCACTATGTGGGGTCTGCTATATGGATCATTCTACATCATTGGGCTCTATATTCCATTATATCATCATCTATATTTAAATAAATTTTATCTTATTTTATTATTGCTAACCAAGCCTTTTTTGTCTTCCTCTTCCACGTTTAATATGTGTATTTATTATACTTTCACATCGCCTAACTGGAACATTTATTGGTCGTCTAAGTACATGTTCGGGATAGGGGGCTCTGCGTGATATAATTAAAAGACATCTAAATGACCTAGGTAGCCTTCTCCTAATAGTTGGGAGGTACTTCCTTGTAGCCTTATTTGCATGCTTAGTGGTATAACTAGGAACGCTGTTAGGTTACTTGTCTGATGGAACTGTAGTCATCCAAATAAGAAGTTCCTCATCATGGTCTATAATGGTCTAAATTTTTATGCTGTCAATGATATACCATCGGGAACAATCTTACCCATAGAAAGAAAAATTGTATTGTGTATTGAATAAAAAATGCGCTTGCATGTGAGCCAAATGCATTGATAATCCAATCAGTAAAATCGAAGTCTCCTAAGACAATGAGTAAATTATCCTGCATTTGTCAACCATTTTTAGCTCACCATATTTTAATCCTTGGTTATCATTGCAGATATATAGCAACAATAGAAGGTAAGGTCAATAGACGGCACCTTGTAGCTCTAAGTGAGGGTGCCCAAGTTGAAGGTGTACACTGTGTACCTGATTCTGTAGAGCTATTGTCAGCCCAGCCTGATGCTTCAAGGCCTCGAATTCGATTAGTGGTAAATGTGCCTTAAATCTGTAGGCAAATGATTCTAAAGCAATCTTGCACTAGTGGCATGTTGATGTAATGAATTTCTTTCGCAATAGGCATAAATATATATTTATAACGATGCAATGGTCTATAGGAGCTGTATGATTTCCAATGAATTCATATGGAATGAAATAAGTATTCTTATGCTTGGTTACAAACTCCCATTGAATTGAGATTCCGTAATCATAAGGAGAAACTACTTATTTTACTCCAAGATTAGATTTTCCTCTATGTTATTTTTCAAAGTATTTTTGTTATTACTCTATTCAAGAGTTGAATGGCTGGGCGCTCAAGGGCTAGGTAGATGCGTGGGGCTTGGACAGGCTGCTAATTTTCTTATAATTGTTAAAACTATTACTTGCATTCCTACAAATCACACAAAACTGTAATTAGTCGTATTCAATTTCTAGTCTATTCTAAATTGCTATTCCATTTCTTCTCTAGGAATTTCTAGTCCTTCCTTATTCCATTCCTTCTCAATTCTTTAGGTTACAGAAGTCTTATTTATGTGAGGATATTGATATATTAATCCTCCTTATGTTTAATTTTGTTATCAATACTCTGATTTATTCTATATATGTCAATTAAGATCCTTCTTTTGAGATATCTGCTAGGTACATGAAGGGAGAAATCACGAAGTGCGTGAACTCATAAGAAATGCAGGGTTACAGGTCCGTTTCTAACTTAGACTCTCTTGCACATTGGAAGCCTAATTATAGAGAATGCTCAAGATACTCTGTTGGCTAATCCACTATTTTTCTTATCTCAATAGCTTTATTCGCTAAAACGCGTGCGAATAGGTGGATTCAGGCTTCCATCAGATCTCGGGTAATTTCACACTTCTTGCTACCTTTTGTTTCTAGTTTTTCCTCACTATTTATACTGTCAAATACGCACTTCTTATATCCCCTACGCAGTTATGAGATATAAATCTCTTCTTTGATGTTTCGATTAGGCTGGGGAAGTATGTTGAACTTAAACAATCAGACTTCAAGTTGTTTGACGTGTTGAAGTGAAGACTCCAAAGAATGCCAGAATAGCATCAGATCTGAACACATGACAGCCTCAGTTTGCCTCGAATCAACTTTTATCTATTTGACATGCAATCCCCATCTCCATGTTTGATCAAGTCTAGTATGACAATGGAATGAGTTGCTGGTAAGACACAAAACCGTGGATCAATGTCTTGATGAAGTGATCGACAATGAAATTCTGGTGCTAGCTCAGGGGATTCTGATTAACAAAAGTGATTTTTTTTCCCTCTCATAAAGCTGATGTATATGTTGAACAGAAATGCCTATGATATTGTTGTTTCTTCAGATTAAGTATAGCATTGTAACTGAATAAGTCTGCAATCCAAATTTTTTCACTTTAAAGTAAAATGACTGAAATTTTTATAGATTATATTTTGCTATTTTTTGTTTTTGTTCTGGGTGATAAAGGATTTTATTCATTTATCATGTGAGAGATTCAGACATTAGTTGTATTTACAACTATTGTAAATTAATGTTTATTATTATTATTATCGTCTACATTTCCATAATTATATCATCTGATTTACTCAATATGTTAACAAGGAGAGAGTATGGCTAGCCTGAGTTTAAAATACTGTGAGATTAATAATATAATACTTTAGAATACTATCGAATCAACAAATCAGAGTGGCGCAGCGGAAGCGTGGTGGGCCCATAACCCACAGGTCCCAGGATCGAAACCTGGCTCTGATAATACGAGTTTTTTATTATTTTGACTAGATTTTGCTCTTTTTTGATTCATTTGCCTTGATTCGTCGCAGAACCTAGATCTAATTTCTCGTCGAAATCCAACGCCTACACGAGGTAATCCATCGATGATGTTCTACCCTTCTCGTTCCGATCGAAATCCCATTGTCTGCTGAAAGCTTCTTCTGTATTTGATGCTCATTGATCGTTGGAGTGGCACGGTCTTTCTCAACTCAAGGTTGGATTTTCACCACCTTTTTTTCGCTTGGATTGCGAAGAACCCTAGTCGCGGGTGCACGATCGCTCGTTTTAAGAATCTAGCAGGATGAAATAGGAGGCAGCTGCTGAGGACTCAGTTCTCCACTATAATTTCTGCTCTTTTTTTTTTGTTAAAATACGTTAATATTATTCAAGTGTGTCATTGGGCCTTAATCAAGTAGCCCAATCCAGCAGTAAAGGATAAGAGGATGCTGCTCATCTTCTTGCTCCTCGCACCGCCGGTTTCTTTGACGTCGGAGTGAGGCCGCGATGGCAGCTCTGGCATTGCCTAGCTTCTTGTTCCCATTTTGTCCGAAATTACCTTCGACTTCCCGAGAAAATTTCAGATTTGTAGTCTCCTTTTACTCCTCTTACCTGGCTTCTCCTCCATTGCGCTCTTCGCCTGTGGACAGACCCTCTGCTATTTCCTTAAGAAGGCACAGATCCCTGCCTCGAGCATCATCCGAAGGTGATTTAACTTCTCAAGATCACATCTTTTCTTGTTATTTTTAACCACTTCTCCTCTTCCAATGGATTCCTGTTATGCTAATTTATGCAATATGGTTGTGGGGAGAGAGATAATTTGGTAGCTTTTAGTTCAAGCATCGTCAATGGATACTTGGAAACATAATGATTCAAGAAAGAGAATGAAGAAATAATTTTCTCATCTAAAGGATGTATATTTACTCTTAGTACAATCCAATTTTCTGTTGCACTTTTCTAATCCAAGTTTTAGCTCGTTAATACTTAAACCTCTCCGTTACCTTATTGAATTTTTTTGTTATTACTTCTGGGTCACCTCGGCTTGAGCATATGAGTGATTCCATTGGCGTTCTATAATTTGCCATTGCCTGTTGGATTTTGTGCTCTGCCATGAACTGGGTGAATCTAGAGGAATATATAGCCAACTGCTCCTTTTTTTTTCTAGTAATGCATACTCATCACTCTGTTCTCTTCTCTGTTGTAACCCAAATGATGCTGACTTTACATGCCATGTTGACAATTTTTTCTTTATGGCAGTAGCACCAAAGTCACCCAAATAGTTTTTTTTAGTTGGTACTGGGTATGCAGGCCTTCAGCCCAACAATTAATCTTGGAGGCGACTGGTCCAGCCCCATGGAAGTTCCATCGGCTAGTAGAGTAAATCAAGAAGTACTCATGGCGTACGGCCCAGCAGCTCAGCTTTCTAAGGCCAGCACTCCACTTGGAGGAAAATTCCTACAAGTGTGTCATAGTTGAGGCTCAAACCGAAGATTCCTGGTAAACTGTATGGGCAGCCTACCGCTGCATGGGCGACCCAAATAGCTTATTGCACAACCTTCTCATTGATCATGATTCATGTATTAACAAATTTTATAAACGACTACGATCCATCTCCGTGTCACATGATTGTAGCAGAGTCCAAGTAACGGAGAAAGTGTTTTTCTAAGTCAGGGTCAGGTATCCAATATGGGTAGAATGAAGGCAAATGAAAATTTGAAGTAATATAGCTATTACCATATGTGGAAGATGATGGACAACCAAGAAACCACATTTCTAGGACAAGGTGAGTTGGACCTTAAACCATATTCAAGCTACAATTCAACTGAGAACCTAAGATTCCTTGAAGGCTACTTAACTTTCCATGGCACCATGGAGGTGTCATGCTTGTTGTGGTTTATTTAAAGAAAACTATGTGGGATTTATAAAATAATATCTCTGAGGTAGTAAACTGTATTCTCTCTTAAAGAAATATTTCTGGCCCTATCATTTTCCATTTCACTGAGGAAGCTAATGGCATTTCATGATTTACTTAATTTGTATGCTTGTATACAGTAACAATATTTTTTCAGCCTTGCAGGTATTCCAGCTGAATTAGCTGAAGATTCTAAATTTGTTCCCTTAAATGCTGATGACCCTATATATGGCCCCCCGGTGAGTTTCCAGCAGATGCAGTCATCAATAAATACATCGAGCTTTATAGTCACCATTGTTTATCACTTGGTTTTGCAATTGGTTACCTGTCCCACTAGATTCTATTTATCTTTATTTTTTGTGAAAATTCCTGTGGGTTCATCATCTTCCTTGTGAACATGTACAAATACAATAAAATTATTGATTGGACACAACCAGTTACTGAACATGTACAAGTCTCAAGGGTGGTTTTTGATGACTTTTTCTTTCAATTCAATTATCAGTTTTTTTTTTGAAAAGGGAATAATCAACATGGTATTGGAATCTGATATATCACTCTTAAACTTAGCAATTTGACAGCTGATCCTTAATTAATTGGACTCTGAAGCATGAACAGGTAGTCTTTGTTATCGCCTGAATTTTTTTTTAAGCTATTTATCCAGATTGTCGATACTGTCTATTACCTTTATTACTGACATCACACACCCCATCATTATTTTTTTGATGTTTATATGTTTTGGATAATAAAATGAAGCATCTGATAACTGATTTATTTCTGACCAAATAAAATAAATAAATATTTTTTCTATGACGTGAATATGTCACAAAATTTGGCACTTGACAGATAACATAATATCAGTTACTTCCCTTAATTTTGAATTATGTTCAACACCAGATTCAAATGCTTGCTCTGGCAATCTCATTGGTTATCTTAATTTTATAGTCTTAATACTTTGTGTAGATTTTTTTATGTCTAGGCTTTGCTGCTGGTGGGATTTGAAGCAGACGAAAAGGAAAAGGTATTCTTCCCTGTCTCTCTTTAAAACTCAAGTATTATGCAAGAGATGAATCTAAATTTGAATTTTAGATATTCCCATTGTAAGATCTAATTAATAATTACCTTTTTTTTTGTTTAATATTATTTTTACTGCTTGAGCTATTTAGATTGTCATCTTTTACATGGTAAACTTATCTTAATTTCCTGGTATCTTTTACTGATACAGATTCAAATGTTTCTAAAAGAGCTTGATGGGGACTTTTTAAAGGTAATTCTTTGCAACATTAACTTTTCTTTCTTCTGTGTTTGTAGGTGCTATTTATCAGTACTTCGACCTTTGCAATTTCCCTTTTCAATGGCTAAGAGATGCCAATAATTAATACTTCTTCAATCTGCATATCAAGCAGATCACACAGCAGTGCTCAAGTTCAGTTATCCTTAACGAACTTCAAGTATAGATTTTTTTGTGTGCCTATAACATGTTTAATCTAAATGTTTGTCTGCCGTGTCAACTCCTTAATCTTTGATAATATTACCAGTGCACATGAATAAAGAATCAACAGAGATGTAGTATCAACCCTCCTTTTTTCCAATTGCAATGCACCCATCAAATCGTTTCTCTTGAAATAGACAACCAGGAGTCACTTGTTTTTGCTGTATATTAAACTAAATGTATCTCCCATATAAAGGGCTATAAATCTAACTAACTGCACCTGCCATTATCCAGCCATTCACAGAGGATAAAGATTTTGAATCCCAGTCTTTTTCTGTGGCTCGTTGCACTTATCCAGTCATTCATTTCTTCTTGTTGGTATCAGGTTATTTATTGCACTTATCCAGTCATTCATTTCTTCTTGTTGGTAGCAGGTTATTTATTGCACAGAGGATATGATCGAGAAGACGGTATGGGATGCAATGCACACTGAGCAAGTCAACTTAGATGATGTGAAGGTGATCTGCCATGATTTTCCATATCCCATTTTCATTATTGCACTTGTAACTGCCTTTATTAACCTTTTTCTTTCATCTGCAGATTGTTAAATCATTGCCCAGATTGTGCATTTTATCAGGATTAAGCGGAGAGGAGATGATAATGTTCATCGATGCTTTTCCAGAAACTGGTACCCATTCCAATGCTCAAAAAACTGATCCATATTTGTTTCTTCTCGACGAAACTATTTCATTAGAAAGTCTGAAATAAGTTCCAAGACTCAACAATTTATTTACCCTTACGAAAAAGATTAGAGAACAGAAACCCTTTAGCATATTTCACTTACCCAAAACGTTTGCATTTGCTTCATACTTCATCATGCTCACATTTGGCTGCTCTCCAGGGCTGCAACAAGCTGTTTTTGCAGCTCTTGTTCCAAACTGTGCCGATAAGCTTCTCCGAGAAGTGATCGATGAAATAATAGGGGATCACGAAATGCTGGTTTGTTACTATACTTTTTTTGTTTTACTCATGTAAATGCCGAAAGAAGGGGAGGTTTCCTTAGGACCTTGCATGACGAGAACTTTGTGCACCGAGCTTCCCTTTTATGTAAACGCTTATGTAAACGCTGAGAATTTGCATTCATGTTTCCTTGCATTTCTGATTTATGCAGGTTGGGAAGCAGTCCAACTGAGTTTTCCCTGCAAGAGAAGTCTCAGGCTGTGTAGATGTGAGGATTCATAACCTAATCTAATAGTTTTTTTAGTTCAATTCAAATCTGTATTTTAGTTGTTTTAAAATCTTAATTTAATGATTTTATAAAAAGATTCTTAACATAATTGTTTATTAAAGATATCCAAAAACCAATGTATTTTCTATGATCATCAGGGTTTTTAGATCCCTGCTATGAGTGGACCATGAGCTATTTTTTTATGGATTTTTTATTTATAAAAAGTTATGGTCTCCTTCTCTACAAAATTAATGATTTATTTCGTAGATAAATAAAATATTTTATCATTGATCCCACAAATCATCATGTTTAAATGAATAGTATAAAATATTAATATTTGAATTTGAGTTCAATTTGAAAACATAGCCAACAACATGTTTGAGTTTTACTTGGATACAATAATTCATTTCAAACATGAATTAAATGTTTTTAGAGTGATTGGAAAGTTCATCAGGTAACTTGGCCTCTATTATTTCAATCATAATGGTCCGCAATTATGAAAGAAAAAAAATTTCAAGATGTTTTATTTTTTTAAAATAAATTAATTATAAAAATGATCGATTCTATAAAATATTTTATTAAATCGAATAATTAGTGTTTTAATTAAATACTAGTTGACATTTATAGTAATTAATATATAGTTTTTATAATTAAAAAATTAAAATAAATCGGACCAGTGGGCCAGGCCAAATTCACGTATCGAGCTGGCACGATTTGGCTGCAACATGTGCCGGCCGGTTCAGCCGCACGGCAATCAGCTGAGGCACGATCAATTCTGGAGCTATTAATTTGGATCACTTGTCGGATTGATTCATTTTATTAAATAATTTAAGCGAGTTAGATTAAAATTTATTAATCCAAGTTTGTGCAAGCCTTAACAGATCAATCCGTATATGTTTCGAGTTAAGACGGATCAATCTGTGACGAACTTGAATTAGCCCTCGGATCGAGAAAATTAAAGATTTTGTTTGTCAAATGAGACATTGGTAAAATAGGTAAGTCTAAAACAGAGTCAATTTGTGCCAAAAAGAATAAATAGTCAATAAAAATGAATGCTTGAGAGAATGAAATCATTAGACACTTCTCATATTTTTTGAATCAAATTGTAGACTATAGCAGGGTCCCTAGAGTTATTCGTCAAGAATATTATTAAGGTTGAAAGAGAAGAGAAATTGAAATGGATTTTATTATTAGAAAATAGATAATGAGAGATTTGAAAAAAAAATATTAAATAGATAATACGCTAAGCTATTAGAAAAATGAGAATATTACGATAACTTTGTCATGCATTATAAAAAATTAAATAATTATAAATTAGATTTAATGAAAATAAAAAAATTGATAAAGAGTGAAAGGTCCACGGACCGATCCTGCTCATCCATTTCAAAAGCACAACTCATCCAATTTGTCATTATTTATCAAGAATATCATTAAGGTTGAAAGAAAAAAGAGATTAACAGAGATTTTATTATTAGAAAATAGATAATCAAAGATTTGAAAAAAAAATATTAAATAGATAATACGCTAAGCTATTAGAAAAATGAGAACATCACGGTAACTTTGTCATGCATTATAAAAAATTAAATAATTATTAATTAGATTTAATAAAAATAAAAAAAAAATTGATAAAGAGTGAAAGGTCCACGGACCGATTCTGCTCATCCATTTCAAAGGCACAACTCATTCAATTTGTCATTATTTATCAAGAATATCATTAAGGTTGAAAGAAAAAAGAGATTGACAGAGATTTTATTATTAGAAAACAGATAATCAGAGATTTGAAAAAAAAATATTAAATAGATAATACGCTAAGCTATTAGAAAAATGAGAATATCACGATAACTTTGTCATGCATTATAAAAAATTAAATAATTATAAATTAGATTTAATGAAAATAAAAAAATTGATAAAG
>JBAMHZ010000017.1:5257903-5273383 GCA_037177395.1 Alpinia galanga | reverse complement strand
TATCTTTCGGTCAGGAACAATTTAGATCATGAACAATTTTTACTCGTAAAAAAAAAAAGTGGAACCGCCACATTAGCGGCCCCCCACCGTTGTCCCTATGTGTGGAGGGGGATAAATCAGAAACCCAGGGCGGCCAATGCAGAAATGTGAAGTCATCGGTAGTCTGGCAGTGAAACCCAGGAATCGATCGCTTGCTCTTTCGGACTTTAACACTGCTGCGCTGGCCGTCCGAGCAAGCCCTGGGAGCTATAAACAGTTTCTACTCGTATCATTATGTATGATAACTTAAATCAAATGCACCCTAAAAATTAACGTTGGTTTTGAATCACCCATTCATAACACAATTTGCTCCCTGTTTTTTTTTTTTTCATTAATCAAAATTTTACTATCAATCTTCGGCATAGATGTCTCTTAGCTAAGAAATTTAATTAATTGTTAAATACTTAAAATTTAAAACCATCAATTCGCGGTCAAGTAGCTAAATGTAACCTTAATATCAAGGGATAGAGAACTTGGATTTGAAACCTGCCTTCATCAAAATGGGAGGTTACTTGCTCCCATGTATCATAATTAATATATAAAGAAAACTGTTTTTTTTTGGTCATTGAAGCTAGAATTTTGACCTCTAATGTCGGAGGTTCTCACAATTACTCTGGTTAATAATGCAAAGAGTAAACGTGGTGGCAGGCACAGGCAGACGAGATCGACTTGGATGCTCACGTACGTGCAATCATAGCAAAAATATTCTTGTAAAGGTTAATTAAATTTTTTACTCAATTAATTTTAAAAATAATTAGTCCCGTTCTATGGATTCTTTGGAGTCATAAAAATCTCAATCAATTTCTATTGATCATTAGTATATTTAGAAAAAAATCTTATAAATATGTCATGATTAAAAATTAAAATGTAGGTTCTTAGGAACTGTTAATTGGATTAAAGATATTGAATAACATTTATTTGATAGTGGAAATAAAATAATCAATCAAATTGATTTAATTCAAAAAAAATAGATTTAATTAATTTAAATTTTTATTTTAAAAAAATAATTATTTTGATCTATTTGGTTTAAAAGGTAGCAATCCATTAGTATATATTCCTTTGGAAAATATGAAACTATTATATTATCGCTTCTTCTCAATCCTTCTTATCATGACGAGGAAAATAAATTAGAAATTCAATTAGAAAGTATTGGATTTTTTAAAAATTAATTCTTATTTTCCATAGATAAATTTCTACGTACATATACTATGAGAACTACTATATGATATTACTTCGAGCGCAAACGACAATTGAAATAAATGGGATAGCGGGATAATAAGTTCATGTATTGTCCAATATCAATTATCTAATGCAGAATTAATTTTAATTAAATAATCAAAGTTGCCTAGAGAAAAAGTTTTTTTTAAAAAAAAAAAATTGGGTCTTCATGTTTTTTGTTCTC
The DNA here is from genome assembly GCA_037177395.1 of Alpinia galanga. Classification (NCBI taxonomy): domain Eukaryota; kingdom Viridiplantae; phylum Streptophyta; class Magnoliopsida; order Zingiberales; family Zingiberaceae; genus Alpinia; species Alpinia galanga. Next base: position 5,271,942 of record JBAMHZ010000017.1, on the reverse strand, counting down.
GACCTTGAATTCCGTAAAGCAGGGGAGGAACAAAATTTGTGGAGAAGATTTTTGGTTTCGCTTTCTTCCTTCTCCTCCACCCTTCTCTAACCCTCTGCCGATGCGGAAGTGTCGCTCGCTCGTGGCCGCGCCGCCTGCGGAGGTGGCAGTCAAGCTGGCCGTCCCCACGCGGTACCGCGGCGTCAGGAAGCGGCCTTGGGGTCGCTTCGCCGCCGAGATCCGCGATCCCTGGAAAAAGTCTAGGGTTTGGCTCGGCACCTTTGACTCCGCTGAGGCTGCGGCCCGCGCCTACGACGCCGCTACTATCGCCCTCCGTGGCCCTGACGCCAAGACCAACTTCCCCTCCCACTACCGCCTTCCCTCGCCGCTGCGCCCGGTGTCCAGCAGCCACAGCAGTACTCTGGAATCGTTTAGCGGGCCTCAAGTTCCCACCCGTCCGCGCCGGTCCACTGCCAGGAGGCTGGCGGATCCGCCGCCCCGGCTAGACCTCGCTGAAGAAGAAGACTGCCACAGCGATTGCGGATCGTCTGCCTCTGTTGTTGACGATGGTGATAACTCGTCGTTAGAGTTCTGGCGGCTGATGCCGTTTGATCTTAATCAGCTTCCGCCTCCTGAGGATTACATCCACGACACAGTCCTCCGCCTCTGACATTTTGATCCTGACTTCCCTGCCGGAAAAAAAGGAACTTCTTTTTCTGCTTCCTCGTTCTCCAGCTTCTTAGGTTTGCCACGCAATTATATGTGTTTGTTTTTTTTCATCTTAATCTATGTAATTTGAGCTGCATTAGCGTTTGAAGATTGAATCTTATCAAACCGGATATGGAGTAGTATGTTTCAGGTCCGTTCCTATTCTTCTTTGTACAGAAGCAACATGTGCCTGAATTCTGATATTATCCTGAAAGGATTATTCGTAGTAAATCTAGTTTTTTCAGACTTTCACCAGTGTGAGTATCCAAAAGATTGACTTAAGGGAATATCATTTGTTATGCTAGATCTGTCGATTTAATTTCAAATATACAGTAAGCCATACGTCTAGTTTCTAGATCTCTAAGGTTTTCACTGAAAATATTTAGCATGTGGTAATTGGCTCTTCTACTTAAGTGTTCCCTTTCAGTTCGACCGTTCCTGGTTGTCAGTGTTACTTTTTCTACTGATTTAATATTTGATTGATTTTATGAAGGTCAGTAACTCCCTTTTGATCTCCCTTCCTTGTTTAAAACATCCATACAGAAATGGTTTGCTATTATTTTACATGGTGTTGTTGGAAAAACACAGAAATAAACTTAAATACAGAATTCAAATTGCAGTAAAATGCAGAATTAAAGAAATATAATTTGGGCAGCGTCTGACTCCAGTGTGTTGGTAGAAGCAACTTTGTCTAGGAGAAATGATGGCATGTGTTAATCATAGTTTTCTTAATCTTGTTCTGACGTGTTTAAAGGTTAAAGATGGACTAATTGCATGCGGTTTCCCAGGATATAACAGGTAAACCATTCTCCGATCGAGCACTAGTTTTTTATGGTGATCTTGAATTTCGTGTCTGAACACTGCCACAGAAGCATTAAAGGAAGGAGAAAGGAGGATTGAGAAGCCGAAGAAAGAAGATGGAAGAGTGATTGCAGGAAGAAGAAAGGACTGAAAAGCCAGAGCAAGAGCAGGGAAGAGTGATTGCTGGATCTGATTCGTATATATGCTTCTTCCACTGCGAAGTTAGCATGGATTTATGCCATCCGCCAACTACCAGCCATGCAAGGAAGAAGAAAGGAGGATTGGAGCCAGAGAAAGAACAAGGAAGAGTGATTGATGGATTTGACTTGGATATATGCTTCTTTTGTTGCCATGTAACCGTAATTACTGAACCTGGATTTATATCTTCCCCCAACTACCAGCCGTATAAGGAAGAAGAAAGGAGGATTGGGAAGCCAGAGAAAGAATAGGTATATTATATATTTCTTCCATTGTGTGATAGCGGCCACGAGTCATCTAGTTTCAGTGCAAAGTGGACTTCCCAGGATATAACAGTAAACCATTCTAGTGATCAAGCACTAATTGCTCACGGTGAGCCTGAATTTTGTATCTGAAAGCTACCACAGAAGCATTGAAGGAAGAAGGAAGAAAGATTTTCAGAAGCTGGAGAAAGAACAGGGAAGACTAATTGCTGAACTTGATTTACACATATGCTTCTGCTGTGATTGAACTTAGATTTATACCATCTGCCAATTACTAGCCATGTATGGAAGAGGAAAGGAGGATTTAGAAGTAAAAACAGGCAAGAGTGATTGCTGAATTTTATTCGGGTATATGCTTCTTCCACTGCAGGGCGTGCCTGGATTCATAGCATTACCATCCTCCAACTACCAGCCATGTGAGGAAGAGAAGAAAGGAGGATTGGAAAGTTAAAGAATTGCTCGATTTGATTCGCGTATATACTTCTTCTGCTGCCATGTAACCCTTAGTGAGCTTGGATTTCTACCACAAATAAAAAGCCACTTCCGCTGCCATGTAACTGCAATTAGTGAACCTCGATATATACCATAAATAAAAAGAAGAAAGGAAGATTGGGAAATTGGAGAAAGAATAGGAATTCTTTCATTGCGAATTAGTGCCCACAGATTACCTACTTTGAATGTAAAACTCTAGATTTGCACCCCTGACCTCTCATCTAATAATTTATAGTGTGATTTAATATAAATCAACTCATTAAATTTTTTCAGTGGGATATATTTTCATTCAGATTCATTTATTGTCACTCACACTTTCAACAGGAGTTACTAAAGGAGTGTACTTGGTGGTTCTTTCAGTTCAATTAAATGTTATCTGCCTGCCAATCCATTGTCCTTGGTTTGGCTGACAACTAACCACCGTTAAGACTTTACGAGGCTACAGGCAACTGCAGATGGGCTATCACCCAAGGAATACTTCTTCATTTGCTAATGTGAAATTAAGAAGAATTAGCGTTACGCAAGAAGTGCAAACTGCAAATATTTTCATTCAGATAAAGGTGGTTAAATGATACACTTTCCATGCATGATCATAAGAACAATTTATTTGCAGTGAAACTTTTAGCTTAAGATCAAGATATTGTAAAAATGATGATTTTTTTTCTTCTCTTGGAGAGAAATTCTCATGTCCAGAGTATTGCTTGAGATAGCTTACTGTTCTTTTCCTTTGGTGGTTGGAAGAAGGGAGAGCTGTTTTCTGAGCCCTTGTAAGATTAGGGACCTCTGGAGCATGGTTATTTATCGGCTTCTCACAAACGAAGGGTCCATATTTTAATAATACTAATATCACAATTTGATAAACCTATAATATAATTTATTAATACTTATAATATAATTTAAAATTATTCCTATGATAATATTATTATAATTTACATAGGATAAAGACTTTGGTCATATTAGGATGATAATTTTCTCCAAATCCAATTAAGTTTAGATTTGAATAAATAATTAGATACAAAAAATTTTGGATTTGATCTCATAGAATCTTATTCATATTTTACTCGAATATTTGATTAAATTATTGATATTGAGATAAATTATTTTTAATATTATATTATTTCTTTTATGATGTTTAATTTGTTGATTTTTATTTTAATTTTTTTTCTTATTGCTCTTTTAAAAATTTGATAAATATCTATAGTTTTATTTAAATAATTTAAATTAAAAAAAATGTAATGGTAGAAGACAATATGATATTTGAAACGGAGTATAAATATTCATCCTGTGATAAATATGGAGATGGGAATGACTTATTTGCAGCTGTTCTTTTCGTAAAAGGCATTATTTTTTTAACAGCACATGACACTGTCGTTCCATTTAAAGAGCCCACGACAGTTTTTCTTCCCTCTCCACCTTTCTCTTTGCACTTCCTCGGCCGCCGTCACGGTGGCACCGGAGGCGGATCACCGGAGCCGATAACTGTCACTGCTATTAGGAGGAGTATCTTCGTCGGCGCCAGTATCCTCGCTCGCTGTCGGCCGCTTACTGCAACCCCGGAAATGCTTCCGTATGCGACACTTGTGGAGGCGGAAGCGGCGCTGGGGCGGAGCCTGACCTTCCCCGAGACTGTCTGGTTCCGCTACTCTGCCCGGATGCCCGACTACCTCCTCTACTACCACAACGTTGTTTTCCTCTTAGTCATCTTCACCCTCGCCCCGCTCCCGCTCGCCCTCGTCGAGCTTGGCCTCCCCGCCTCCGTCTCGCCGTTCAAGATCCAGCCCAAGGTTCGCCATATGCCGACAACCTTCTTCCAGTGCTATAAGGACGTCATTCGGGCTTTCACCCTCGCCATCGGCCCGCTCCAACTCGCGTCCTACCCCGTCGTCAAGGTCCCTTCTCGATCCCTTATGGTCGTATTGCAATTCCGTCTATTTTGGGGCGAGAACAACCTCTTTATGAGTTCTTTAACGAGTTTTGCTGCTTGTCTTCTATATATGTTTTTTCATTACTCGATCTGCTTTCCGATTCTTTCTCAACTCACTTTCCCTTTCGTTTGCATTCCTTGTTCAATCTTCACTGAAAGATCGTTTTGTAGTTTGTAGGAATAGGGACGGGACTGCCCCTTCCCTCATTTTGGGAGGCGGCTTTGCAGCTCTTAGTGTACTTCTTGGTGGAGGACTATTTCAACTACTGGATTCACCGACTACTGCATAGCAAGTGGGGGTACGAGAATATCCACTGCGTCCACCATGAATTCACAGCTCCCATCGGCTATGCAGCACCCTATGCTCATTGGGCTGAGGTGCTGCTCCTTGGAATCCCCTCCTTTGCAGGGCCAGTTCTCGTCCCTTGCCACATGATCATCTTCTGGCTCTGGATGGCCCTCCGCCAGCTTGAAGCCATTGAGACCCACAGTGGGTATTGTCCTCATCCCACATCTTTCCTCTTTATGTTCAAGATTATCTGCAACATTTTCTTACCTTTATTTTGATCCATTACATCCGTGTGATTATACTATAAGATTGAACAGAGTATAATGTGCCACATATGTGAAAAGTGACTTCTTTGACTCCTATAGTTAGCTACTCCTAGTCCCTTTCTTCCTTAATAATCTGTAAAGGGATCATCATTTGTTCCAAACCATTATTTGAACTCCTCAACAAAATGAATTAGTTGGAAAAAAAAATGAAACTTTACAAGAAGCTGCTAGGACTATGTTAAATGAATACATGTTACCTATAAGTTTTGAATTGAGACGGTAAATACCGCTTGTTATGTCCAAAATAGGACCTCAATTATTAAACGACATAATAGAATACCTTATGAGACCTACTATAATAAGATATCAAATATTAAATATTTTAAAGTCTTTGGTTGTAAAATACACATACTAAACACTAAAGATTACTTAGGAAAAGTGACATATTTCTAAGTTATTCAACCACTAGTAAAATCTATAGGGTGTATAATAATGACTTCTTAAGAATTGACCAGTTTTCTTCCCATTGAATAGCATTGCCATCAAGATTGCGACTGGGATTTCTTGTGGGGAAGTGAAATTAGAGTTGATTGAGATCCATAAAATAAACATTGAACCTATCAAGTCCCTACATTCACATCCTTAAGAAGCCAGCGCATATTATAAGTTTTACATTCACATTCTTACATCATTCGTGGATATGTATTTATGCATGAAATTATCAATTTGTTTCTAAACAATCAATTCGACTTATTATATTGATCATTTCTCGCTCACAGTACAACTTTTTTTTTTTTGTTTGTTTGTTACTTTGTTTTGCTTAAAATTGGTCTCAATCATATGAAACCGATGATAAGTAGTATTTGATCTTCTCTTTTGATTCCATTTGTTTTTCAGATCTCGAGCTCATCCTTAAACAAAACAGTTGCTGGTTATTGTCATATTCCTTTAGTTTTCTGAAATCACATTGATCAAGATAAGAAATTAGAACCTGGATACCTCACCCTTCATGAAGCATCATATACCCTAGCATGTTGTAGGCAGATACTGACATTTTATTTTTGCTGAATGCCTCTGTGAACAGATATGACTTCCCTTGGACTCCAACGAAATTTGTTCCCTTCTATGGCGGAGCCGAATATCATGATTATCATCACTATGTAGGAGGGCAGAGCCAAAGCAATTTTGCTTCTGTATTTACCTATTGTGACTATATTTACAGCACAGACAAGGTCAGTGAATCTTCGGTTCACATAAGATAGTATTCTCGCATAAAAGGTAACCAAGGTTGATGCCACAACTAAACCTTCTTTCTTTCTACGATGGCAGGGATACAGATACCACAAGGCACTCCTTGCAAAGGTAACATCCCAAACTTCAAAATTTTCGGTTAATCATTGTCAGCTTTGAATTTGCACTGACTAGATGTTGTCGATTCGTCTGGTATTTCTCTGCCTGATCGTTGGGGACAACAGTTAAAGGAGCCCCCGTCAAACTGCAATGAAAAAGTACAAACCAACGGTTTTAAGGACAACCGTAAGTTCGATTAGGCTTATGGTTCTCTCAATTCATATAGCAACTAATAATATTAAGTGTGTGATCTTTGAAGAACTGGGTCGACTGTACCATTCAGTATGATAGTTCAAATAAAAGCTATCAGTTAGCCTGTTCTACTTGGTGGCAGATTAAAATGCGCATTAAGGAGGGTATTTCAACTGGGGTTTTATAAAATGGAAACTAAAATAAATAAATAAATAAATTTAAGGGCTGAACAAAATTTTCTGGCTTAAATTGCATGCCTTTACTAATTTTAGATTTTAATTTTACAAATGCGTTAGTGTGATATTCAAAATTTTACATAAATAAAACATAATATAAATTGCAATTTTCTCCACTCTGCATGAATATGTTACGGGCCTAAACGTCTGCGAACGGAACATCAAATATGAAGATGATATCTGATACAGTGCATGCAGTAATTATCACCAAAGACAAGAAATGCAACTCGGAAAGAGGTTACGAGCCTTCTCTACGGCCGGCAAGTTTTAAGTGTCTTAAGTCGACTAGTGTCAAATACGTCGAATACACGATACTGAAAATCTGGTATTAAAAAGATCAGTTAAAGCAGATGTGCGATTCAGTACCTCCGAAACCCACGGTCCATGAACCTTCCTGAAGGGCACTCGTAAGCCATATGCCCCCTTCCGCCACAGTTGTGGCAGATCGCCAGAGGACCCATGCAGTCACGACTCATATGTCCAACCTGATTGCAATTCCGACAGATGACATCCCGGTACCCACCAGAAAACCCGCCACCAAAGCCACCTGCTCCGAAAGCACCTCCAAAGGTACCAAGCGTTCCTGACTTTGGGCATTGCCTAGCTACATGCCCCGCGACGTTGCAGAGATTGCAGACTGGCTCGTTTGGGCAATCACGAGCGAGGTGCCCCGTCTTCCTGCAATTGTTGCACGCTTTCTCGTTTGTGCAGTCTGCGGCGAGATGTCCCTGTTTGTAGCAATTGTTACAGAGTCTCAGGTCACCAGGAGGCAGCTGTGACATGGAGCAGTCCCTAGCCAGGTGGCCAGTCTTGCCGCAGGTGTGGCAGATGCCCTCGTTGGGACAATTGCTCGCCAAATGTCCAGGTTCTTTGCAATTCCAGCACAATGACTTTGTTGTGCATTCTGATGCAATATGTCTGAAAAGATGCAATCTCACGTTATTTTGTACTTTCCAGAATACAAACGAAAATGCCAGATCATGTTATTCCTGGGATTCAAGTGTAGGACCATTTAAAAGCTAAGAGTTAACAATAATAGAGCTAAGAATGCTAAAATAAAGTTACTAGACATGATAATATAAATAATTCTAATATCTAAAATGTATCAAGCATTGCTCTAAAACATAAACAAGATTCATATAGTCGGACTTCAAAACAAGATTCATACATTCTCAAATCAATCGTGTTCTATTTTGCATGCCAGAATATATCTTAAATATGAAGTCAATTCAATATAGGACAATGATTAGCTATCTACAATAAATGATTAATTCAACAACATTGAGGTATTGTAGCCTTTATAGTTTTGTCCCGATTATGGAATTTGACTCCCATGAGGAACTCACCCATTCTGGGTTACTTGACTACAGAGTTCTTACTAAGATATCAGCAAATTCCATTTTCTTGCTCTTTATATCATAGTATAGTATAGAAGAACCTATCATGGTGAAGCAGGCAATTCAAGTAGTAAATGGTGACAAGATGAGACCGAGTAAAAAAAATGCAGAGATGAACATTTCAATATTACCCTGGGAGGCCACAATTATTACAAACGGCTGCATTTGGACATTCTCTAGCATAGTGCCCAGGTCGCTTGCAGTTCTTGCACAAATCATACCTGTAATAAAGAATAGAAGAGGAGAAATCAGCAAATATCTAATACATCCTGAGTGATAATTAATAAAAAAAAAGATATAAAAACACCATTTTCACCTACATTTCATTGCAGACTTCTAAGATAATTATACACTATTTTCCAATCACTATGTACATATTCAAAATCATCTACACTTTGATGATACGAACACATTGTTAGAGAAAAGAAACAGCCATTGACTGATCAACATGCAAAAGTCATCAGCACAATACTAAGGCAGGTACCTAATATATATAACAAAACATCCTTATGCTTCAAGTGTGAATTAAATCACATGGAAACCAGCACCAATCTCAAAATGACCCAAATGAAAATAGTAATAACTGTAAATTCAGCTCTAATGAATGAATTGCTTTAATGGTTTCTATAGTGAGAGACTCATGGACCTGCCCTTTTTCCTTCCCATTTTAGACACCTATGTTACCTGAATACACGTACGAGTATCAAAAACAACACAGGTGTGGATCCAAGTGTCAGACATGGCTATTTCTAACAATTTTTACACGTGATCAATGGGCTATCATGTATCCACTCAGAGTGTTGGTGTCTGAGAGTATATTTCCAATGCAGGTGCATAGAAGGCTGCTACACAAGCTGAATAGCACTATTCTAACATAGATTAGTGACCCAGAGAAATTCAAGTTAACTAGGTATCTTTTATCAGAAAATGTTCAATGATCTAGAAAATAAGAATGGCAATCACAAATATGAATACAGTATAGCATGCATTGCTCCAGAATAGCAGCAGATGATCCTTTTGGAAAATAAAATAGTTCTTAAGTATAATAATAACCAACTTGTCTATCGCTTTGGCACTATAACTATCAACAAAAGCATAAGATAAAGCAGCACAAACATAAAACTGAATGATGTATATTAATTACTGAAAACACAATATGAAAAACAAAAACAAAGAAAGGTTAACTATGATTATCACATGCTCTAAATTCCAGAGTGCATTATATAAGTATCAAGAATGAAAGATTCTAAGCAATTAGAAACCTTGAAGCGCGAGGGAAATCCCTCCTATATGGAGCATCACGATATGAGGTACGTTCTGTGCGGATTCTGCGATCTCTAGGTGGACTACGGTTGCCTCCGCTCATCTTCAGGCCTTCAAATTCAATGGCTCTTGTTGATATGCACAATCACCACCACCACTACCACCTTAAACAACACCAACACCACCACTGAAACAATCCTCCCTGTCCACAACAAAACAAGGCATCCAAAGCCTCCTCCGTGAGTCTGAAAAGAACCACCAAACTTGTGGAATGGATAAATGAAACCAATTTTGAACACCAACAGAAATCTTCCCAAACAAGCAGAATAAATTCTCCAGAGCCACAACCGCAACCCTCCGAATGATCCAGCCAACTTTAAACACCATTTCAAGTTTTCAACTTTTTTTCAGTTCCAAAACTCTATAACAATCTCGTCTAATGAAGACTATCTACAATTCTGATCATCCCCTACTACAACCATATCATTTATATCCAACATTGGAAATGGTGAAAACTAGAATGGTCAAGGAAACTCTAATAAGAAATTAAAAAAAAAACTATCTACAAGTTGACCAAAGGATTTTTTTAAAGTAAATAATTATATTGAAACACCTAAGTCTTTTCATTAAATCACGTCACTCACCCTTTTTTCGAGCACGATATTTCATCTAAAATAATAATCAATCCAAGAAAAAAATAAAATAAACATAACCATCATCAGCCGTGCATCCCCGAAGTTTTGATAACATAACATGTACACGCTTAACCACCAAAAACAACGAGAGAAAACCTAGCTCTTCAATATAACTTGAATCTAACATGACTACAGACAAGCGGAGTTCCATAATTTAGAAGATCTGAAGTTAATGAGGATCGAGACGGACCAGTAAGAAAATCAACCAAAACTCGGTATAACTACTTCTTGGCGGATCGAATGAAGGGGAAAAAGAGAAATCTGGGTAGAATCTCAGAACCAAGCACCGATCCTTCTACTGCTAACCATAACACAAACAAAATCACTGCACCCCCCCCCCCCAACCCTCCCCCCAAAAAAGCAACTCCTCCACCTTACATTACTCCTTGACAGATCTAACAAAGGGGAAACTTCTCTATACAGCATCCTAGAACCCAGCACCAATTCATGCACCGCTGACCACAAAAACGAATGAAATCACCCCAAAACGCAGTTCCTCCCAGCTCCCCGTCGAAAAGGAAGGAATTGCGAAGAAACCAACCTCTTGTCGCCTCGACCTTCCCGATCTAGGGTTTTCTCCAGCCCCGATTCCGCCACACCCCACGGGCTCTCTTTTCCACCCTTATCAGAGAGAGAGAGAGAGAGAGAGAGAGGAAATGAAGACGCGTTACCTTTTAATGTCACTGTTTGGGGGATTTTAATTCTTGACAGGCCTAATGGGCCAGGTTAATTCGCGGCTTGAACCTAAATCGGATAAGAGATCGTAAATAGAAGGCTCATTTTTAATGAATATATCACCTTTTTCGTAATTGTAATATTATTTGAATACACAAGATAGGCAGAAGTTAACAAATTTTAATATTAATTAATTTTTCTAAAAAGGATCAAATGAATTAACTTTATAAATAGATTAATTTATATCATATTATATTTAAATCTGCCATTTGGCCTACTTATGTCTGTTAAATATATTAATTTATATCACTATCATTGCGATCTGAGAAGTTAATGAATTAAGGACGAAATCCTTTCCTGCTGCAGTGAATCTGACATTGTGCATGCATCCAACAACCATCATTTAATACGACTATCGGATTCGATTGAATAAAAAATAAAATAAAAGGAACAATATTGCGACCTGGGACTTATTATACATTCAGCAGCCACTAGCGAATACATGGTACACGTGTGATCACACCAAGAAAATGAAATAATATAAATCAGGAAGAGAAAAAAGAGAACCAAACAGAAGCGATGAGTAAAAATGGGTGTATAGATTGATTGCAGTCAGTCTTCTGAGTCAAGAGCGAAGTAGATGAACCGAGATTCCTTATCGTATGAGGAAGGGTAACTTCCACAGAGCAGGTGTCCAGGAACATTAACACCATCTCTTCCTTCCCTACGGGGCTTTACAAGACGCGATCACTTTGAGCACAGCGGCATGAGTTTCCGATGATATCATGTTTAAAGATAGATGAAATGCCTGGCAACAAGATTCACATTGATTTCGAGTGATGATTATGATCGTAGATGTCTAACTTCTAAGAAATGGCTCAAATTACATTCTTGGACGTTGCAAGCGTGCAACGATGGGAAGTACTAGAAGACTTTGCAAATGCTTTTGATATATATACGACTCTGACGTGAAGCGTGATATGCCACAAAAAATGCAGCATATACTTGCTTATTTATATCTATGCATTCAAGAACACACTATGAATCATAAATTTTAAACCAACTAAAAGGAAACATAATGCATATGTGTGGGTGTGTGAATAAGAATGGAGAAATTAAAAGACGATATTAGCAATTATAATGGCATAAGAAATATTTGAATTGAACAATAAAAGAATCAGGTAAATATGAAGACTTAATTAGCAGACCTAATGCATGAATGAATTAGTTTGTCCGAACAAAAATTTATGAATCACGTTACTTTTCCAAAGTTTTTTAAAACATGCAAATACGAAAACCAAAGCCAATCTTCAATTTGAGATTCCATGATTGGCTTTTAGGTGATAGCAAGTGATCACTTGTCTCTTTTAGTAGAGATTTATAGAGGTTATGGGTAATGGGGAAAAGAAACATTTTCCAGGAAGAATTATTTTTCAGATAGGAGGATAAAATAGCATCATAATAACTTACCACAAATTTTTCTAAAACAGGAACTAGACCTTCCAAGTTCCGGTTTGGAAAGCAATCAGCAATGGCTTTGCGAACTCTGGAACTGATGGACAGAAAGTAACACGAATGTCAGTACATCAAATTACAATAAATAATCACATAGAATTTCAAATTTTACAGACCTCTCTACAGACAAAAACCCTAGCAATAATGCTGTGTAAGCTTCGATTATCATCATTTCAGCCTCTTTTGCTCCTTTCAACAATGACTCTTCATCATTAGGCTAGGCCACATAAAAAAAATAACAATTATGGTACAGTCTTCTAGCGATCAGCAATAAATCAAAATGGAAAGAATGGTTACAAATCACACTTTTAAGTTTAATAACAGAACCATGGAAATTTCAGTGTACTTGGAAAAAATGACCTACCAATATCATAATATGTCCGAGTCATCTGGGATGCCAATTTTACCAATTGTGTTGTGTATAATATTCATGAATAATACCAATTGGGCTACAATAACAAGGGTAATTTATTAAGTTTTACTAAAATCTATGATGATGCGGCTTAGATTTTTTAGTCCTCCGAGATAAAGCAAGGATGAGTTTTCTCCAAGCCGTAACAATAAAGATTTCTGATCTTCTTCTCTACCAAAATTAACACTAGGTCAGACAGCCGTCGGTTTCCTGGTTAACGGCCCTTCAATGCCTAAGTTAGAGTCTGTTCGTGGAAGAAGTGTAGAGAAAGAAGGAGAAGAATGTAGTAACAATAAAAGTGAAAAAATAATAATCCAACTACCCCCTTTTCTATTATTTTCTCCTCCTTTTATATATGTGATGAAGCATTTTTTTCCAGCCCTCTCTTTTCCACGACCATCCTCTAATTGACAGGAAGCATCTTCTGTGTTGAGATGATCGTGGAAATGTCAGGTGGTATGGAGTGACGTTCTTGTTAGGTCGTTAGAGAAATACCCCCGAAAAAGCATATTCTTGTTATGACACGATGTATCCTCGTTTGGTTATTATAGTACGCAAATAGTGGTCCTCTTGACTTTTTAATAGTCCTATAGGCACGAATTCTGCCGACTAACAGAAAGAAATCTTTTGTGTGGTCCCCTCCGTAGAGGACTAGGGTTTTCTTTACATCGAGCCGTTTCGCCCTGATCCGACATTCGCCGAGCTGTTCCTCCTTAACTTGGTATTTCTCCCTTTGGACCGAGCCGTTTTATCCTGACTCATCAGTTCCCCTTCTTGCTGAACTATTTTCAATTATCTCGGCACATCTTTTCTTGAACCGAGCTACTTTACTCCGGTTCGGCAATTTTTCTTCTCACCAAGTTGTTCCCAACCAGCTTGGCATGTCTTCTCCCGAGCTGAGTCACTCTACTCTGGCTCAATTATTCTCCCTCTCGCTGAGCTGTTTCCAACCAGCTTGATATGTCTTCTCCCGAGCCGAGCCACTCTACTCTGGTTCAGTCATTCTCCCTCTCGCCGAGCTGTTTCTAACTAACTTGGCATGTCTTCTTCCGAGCCGAGCTACTCTTCTCTGGCTCGGTCATTTTTCCTCTCGCCGAGCTATTTCCAATTAGCTCGGCGTATCTCATTTGATGACCAACCACCCTTGACTTAGTCTTTTTATTATGAAATATAAATATAGCAGTATCATATGGAAAACCAGAACATACAATCATCTTTATCCAATTAAACTTCGTAAGTCAGGAATGTAAACCATAGCAACTAAACAGTGGACACTTTCTACCAATAACTGCGTTCAAAATAAATTACCTGCATGGTAAAAGGGAAAGGCATGCATTTTAAGTATATCGACAAAATGAATACAGCTGCATGTACCATGGTGTTA
>JBAMHZ010000017.1:5230780-5241555 GCA_037177395.1 Alpinia galanga | reverse complement strand
AGCGGCGCGGCCCCCGACAAGGTAGGCCGGCGAGGGGCCAGGGAGTGGACTGTTCCCGTCGCGCGCATCGCGGCCGGCGGCGCCGCAGACCTCGTGGACCACGCCGTCGCTCTCGCCTTCCGCCAGTGCCGGAGCTCCAACTACGTTCGCGTGCAGGTAGGCGCGCCAAATCTTGCTTCCGCCTCTGAAATCTCTTCTCTAGGCACGCTTTTGATGTTCGGCAGGGTAACGGTCGGAGAATCAGTGGCGACGCGGACTGCGACGCAAGCGAAGGCAACGTGAGGGCGCTGTTGCAGGCATCTGAAGAAATGCTGAGACAGAAGAACGTGGAATCTGTGCTGTTCGGCGGGAAGAGAGTGAGGCAGGAGACGAACATGGAGAAGCTCGACTGGTTCGCCGGCGAGCTTGTGCTGGAACACCGGAGGAGGAGTTGCCGCATCGCTCCCACCGTCGCATTCAAGCAAGCAATCCCAAAGCCCACAAATCGGTCCTAGCAGTTCAGGAACTCCCCACGAGGAAATTGGCGTTGCTTCTTTGATTGTGCTCAAGTATCCATCTTTGTTCTTCACCAGAACATCGTCTGGATCAGATCGACCTCAAAATTGCTGGAAGGAAAAGGATCGAACTCAAGAGATTCTCCTGTACATGCAATTGTGAATAAATTGATGAAATTAGATCACAAATTCATGCTTTTGATGTTGTTGTTGTACTTCGAGCTCGAAATTGAGGGCCTAAAGCGCCAAAATCAAGAATACGATTATCGTACAGAATAAGAACAGTTTTTTTATTATAAAATGATTAATATAAAATAATTATATTTTAACTTTTTATAATAATAATATAAAAAAGAACCTTTTCAGCAATTTTGATAATATGAGGTGTTTTTTTTAATTATTACCCTTAAATATTTTTTGCCCAAACTCATACGGTGGTGTAATTTTGATAAACATACGTGTAAAAACGGTTATAATTTGCCAATCTAATAGCTCCTATTAATTCTTTTTGGATCATCATAAAAGAGATAAATTATGATAAATTTTTAACACTTGAGACTAGTAATCAGTTCACTCTTACATTTACAAGAGATTGATCCGTTATTTATTGTACAATATCTGCTAACTAATATATTGTTTTCATGAAGCAAATGTAATTTTAGTAAATATCTTTTGTGGCAAAAGGTGATTACACTCATCCCTAGTGCTCCTCACCACCGGTCCTATGGTGATAGTGAAGGGAGATAAATCTATAGAAAAGCTATGTTCTTTGAACGGTTGATCAACGTAGTGGTAGGTCATCTGAGTTCGGACAGAGAATTTAGATCCACTCCTAAATTGATTCTTATTTTTTTTATAACAATTTATACTGTACTAATCAACGATCCATTTTGTGAGGGACAATTTAGTAAACATCAATAGTAGAAGTGATATGTTAAAAAATGATCCAAATGTTCAATCAGGGTAAGGAAAGAAAAAGCCAAAGCGCGGTAGGTACGCGGTCTAAACAAAGCGTCGATGTTTAATTATTTGATTTATTTCTTTTTCATTTAGAAGAAAATGGTGGGCATTAGTTACGTGTCATTATTTGCCCAAATAGTTTGGGGCGTCTCCATCAATGGACCATCGTTTTCCGGTTATAGTAAACCCTGAACAATCTGATTCGATTCTTATTTATTTATTTTTGTTTAAATTTCGGTCGATTAATGATGATTTTCTCTTATTTCATTTATTAATAAATTCAAAATTGTAATTTATACCTATTTAAAAATACTTATTTTTAATACTTGTTTATATATATTAAAAAAAAAAGAGAATTACTATCGCACTGGATCCGATGGACAGTATTTTTTTTTTAAGCACCAGACGTCCCTTTGGCTCGATTAATCTCTAGAGATGATCAATCTTATCCTAAGGTTTTTCGGAGATGCTCTTTTAACAATTGAGCTGAAAAAAGTCAGAGTTCCAACAGATCTCCATTAATCATCTGAGTAAATTAAAGAAGTACTTATAACTTTTTAACGGACCAGCTTAGATTTCACAGTTATGTCATCCTTGAAAGATTGTCCAATATCAATATCGTACTTCATCCGCTAAACAAACTCTTGTATAAAGAATTATCTTTATAAATTTTTTAAAAATTTATCGTTAAATTATACCTTAATAGCGAATTAAACTATATTCTCCTATTAAAATACATCACCGTTTACCGTGCCCTTGGGGCATTGTTTCCTCATTAATTCGTCGGGACATTGCCTATGTAACCTGTCGAATTTTGATCAGCCATTCGAAGCGACAATTTTCAACCATTTGACCAACGCGATGGGAAGGTTCCCATCAATCATCTTCTTTCCTTTTATTAATTCGAAAGAAGAAAAAAATCAAAAGAATCTCCTTTTTTTTTCTTAGGCATTTTAGACACATTTAAAGTACAAAAACTATCTTTAAAAAGCATCATAATTTATTTTTTTACTAAAAAATATACTTATTTCAAAAATACTCCTCCCATCTGTTTATGTTGATTTTAAAACATCAACACCATTGTTGTATTGATTTTGTTGATTTTCAAAATTACCATCACAATAATAATATTTTTAAAAATTAATACCAAAGTGATATTTATTTTTATTGATTTTCAAAAATTAACATCACAATTAGTACTATTATTGTTCTAAATATTTAAACATCACGGTAAGCTCAAAAGTAGAATTACCTCTTTTTCTTTTTCTTTGTTTTTCCCTTGTATTTAAAAAAGGACAAATCAAAATATTCATCTTTGATTCATTTTTTTAAAATATTTTTTTATCAATCCAAAATCACAAAAATCAAACCGAACAAAGTTCCCTTCTCTTCCTCATCAACTCGTGGCCTCACTCGAATCTCTCATAGTAACATCGCAAGTTTGCTCGCAACTTCTACGAGATTGCAAGCAAGGTACCTTGTGGCAACTACAAGTTGTTGCAAACTTGTAAGAAAAAAATAATTCAATGTATGAAATTCTCATCAATGCAAAATCCTAAAAATGAATCGAACCAAATTATATCTATCCTATATTACAAGAGACTATTTCTACGATTCAAATCCATGACTTCAAAATCATATGATAATAACTTTATCATTAAGTCAAACTCCACTTCTACAAACTTAATTTTTTTAAAGAGCTATGGGATTTTAAAGGCTATAATTCCTAGTAAATGTTCATTAAGATTAGAAGTTATTTAGCACATCCTTTAAAAGAACAAATAGTGTCAATATCGTTAGAAAGAGATAGATAATCTTTTAGAATTTAGTTATCCACACATCAACTTGTGCTTCTAAGCAAACAAGTTAAAGGATGAACAAACCACTTTATTATTTCATTTTCTCCTCCTAGAATGGTAGATCTAGGAGATCCGAAGCATTCCTCGACCATACCATCATTTTCTCACAAAATCATCTTCGCAGGGCACAGAGTGAGGCATTTGCCCTTCCATGAAAGGCCAAAATGGCAGAAACATGAATTTCCCATGCCACGCAAACCGTATCCCTTTTTCTTCTAAATAATACTCATACAAATCGCAATGAAGGAGAAGGCCATAGAAGACCACAGAAAGGATCTTAAATATGGAACCTATGAATCGTTCCTAAACTCAAGACACAACCCAAAGCACCCATGGGGACGAGCTTCACTCACCTGCAAACCGTGAAGGAAAATTTTTCCCTTTTCCCATGTTTCGGAACCTCTGCCAACATCAAGTTTCAATTGATGCCATTGCCTTTAGAGCATCCTCAGCTCTTGTCTTCTCTGGGACAAAATCTAAACAAAAATGTGGAAACTATCAATTTGCTCTAAAATTTATACATAGCCGTGTGCTTATATCTGATGATCATTTGAGAGGTTGAAATTGCAGGGGGAAAAAAATACCTGACAAGAACTCGTATCCCTTTCTACTGTGAACTGTCGATGCTGAAACACAATAATCACATCACAATAACATAAGATGTTGGGGGGTCACAAAATGCTATTTTCATAATATATTTACAACGGACAGATGACAGAGGAAAATGTGTTTGGCAACATGAATCAGGAATATATTCACATGGTTTTCAAGGCTCGAAATGTGAAAATATATAGCAACTGCAGCTTATCACTGGATAGTAATCTGAAGAAAGTACAGGACAAGGAACAAAAAACGCTTTATCTGTTTGTCTTTTACTTTCATTCTGTGAAAACCATTTTTCTTCTATAAGGATGTGCTATCCAAATTAAACAAGTGAAAACTTGCTCTTGCAATTTAGCTTGGATCACTATCCGTAAAAGACACAATTTCTACCCAAATTGGTATGAAGATCCTGATTGTAACTATTGGTCAGGAGAGGCATGCTGATCCAACAGATAATTGCTTCAGCTGTGATGTTCCTGTAACTTATCATAAGTGTCCTAACCAAAACGTCCTAATTTGTTAGTTAAAAAAAAAATTTCTAGCACTGGGGCTTACTTCCTTGAATCCTGTTCCAACTCAGCATTCCCATCAGAAGCTTATCTGCCACCTTTAACATTTGCTGCTGATGTGCTCAGGTGGAGATTGAATATTAATTTGTTACACTGTCAAATCTGCTTACAACTTATTTCATGAAATTTAAAATAGTTTTTACAATGCAATCTTCTCCTCTTATGTTATAACTAAGGTGAAAGTTTTGATTCTCCCCAATGTTAGAAATCTTAAGCAATTCAAACAACAACCAATTCTATCATACATGCGCGTGTGCATACAGGAGACTGACATATCAATAAAAGCACAATATGTTGTGTGAATCGGAAATTATATATTATAAAATCCGTTAACTAATAACTCTAACATAAACAAAGCACCAGTTAAAGATGCATAATTCAGAGGACAACCTGTAGCTGAATCCACATACCATGTTAGAAAGGATTTTAGGGAAAAATATGAGTTAAACCATATCTTGTGAAAAGATGCACAGGATAAGGTGCTACAGTGACCCCCAAAAAAAAAAACGCAATGATTTGGGCTCTGGAGGCAAATTAAAGCATGCTCAGTTAGGAGAAAAGCATGTTAGGTTCAACTTAAGTTTAGATGACAGTGTAATTCATTTATATATATATATATATATATGATTTGTGGAGGAACAATCATGCTGTAATTTAAGTCACGCTTATCTCACTTTGAATGAATTTGGGCTCAGCAATCCTCAACCTGCTTTCTAAACCTGTTTAACAGGTGGTTGATTAAATGAAGCTACAAGATGGGAAGCGGTTACCCAAGCCACATCAGAAGAAAGATAAAATGAAAGCTATATAGGTTGCAGATTAGCAGCCCCTGTGAATATTGCCTAAACAGACATGAGATATCCAGATTAAATTCAGAAAGGTTTAACTAAGTCTACAGTTCATTTTCAGGTAAGATTTAGCTTAGCTTTAGCTGATACTGTTGTTCATCTTTCTATATAATTTATGATTTAGATCAAGGTTTTCCTACTTTGTGGAGGATCAACAATGATGCATTTTAGGTCTCTATTGATTTTCTATAGGAAGTCATGTCATCATTGTCATCACCAAGCATGCTATCCCAATTATATAGGATTGGCCATGTGAATCTTATGATTTCGATTGAACGCTATGCAAGGTCATGTCACTAATGTACAAATAAATTAATTTTGTTAGTGCCTATAAAATTCACATATCTCCACAATGGTATGATATTGTCCACTTTAGACCTAAATCATCGTAGTTTTATTTTTGGACTTTATCCAAAAGGCCTCATACCAATGAAAATATTTTTTCATCTTATAAGTACATGATCTTTTCTATGCCTTCCCAATACTCCCAATAGTTTCATTGTAATAAAATTTACACAAATACATTCAGTAATAAAGAAGAGTTCTTTCTTTCAGATTCGACGTAAGAAAAAGATTGACAAACATTAGCCCATGTAGACCATTTAGGTCTCCCAAAGCCAGTCGACCATAGGTTCACTCATTCCTCTCCCTGTTGGTCTCATTCCTCCTTTATCTAGGACTACTCCAGCTCTGAGTGCCTTCAACAATGATTTAGATAGCACTCAAAGTGAGATAGACAGCTAAACTTACTATTCTGTGTTCCTACTTAGCTTCAGTAATAGCTAATTTTGTTTAGGATGGTATTGAACAAGCTTGAACATTTTTATGCTCACTAAATAAACATGCATATACACCAACCTCTGACTAGTTAATTCATGAATAGTCGATGAACAATGTTGGTGAGTAAATCCATCTAAATTTGTTCATAGTTCTAAAGATATATTTAGTAAACATTTTGGAAGTCATTTGAACGATGAAGATTGCAAGACATCTAGCATCCAATAAAATCAATCACTTGATCAAACATTTCACAAACAGTAAGCAAAAAAGACATTTATGCTTTTTACTTAGTATGCAATTCGACCAAGTAGGTTGATTAGGTGATCAGGTTGACATTCCCCTATACCAATTCTGCTTTTTTTTTTTGTGTCGTATCTCCTTTCTTTCTTAATCCTTTCAAAATTGTAAATTTCAAACCTTTTGCTATGTTGTGCCTAGATATTGTCATGGAGTTGCGTTTGCACTTTTAGATCAAGATGCAATAAGTTGACCTTTTGCTATACCCTATATTTTTTAGTTCAAAGAGCTGTCATCATCATCATCATCAAGCCATCTTTGTGCTAACTATTTGGGGTTGGTAACATGACTCTTATCCCTCCGAGATTGAGTTCTATACAAAAGCCTAAACCATAGAATTCTATGATCTGCCATTGAATTGGATGCAAATGGCATCGCTTTCAATTTGGCCCATCTAAAATTCCTAGTTACACGATGGTATGCTTTTATGGGTTGGGTGCTTAATCTTAGGCCAGTCCCATTTCATTTGGAAAAGAAAGTTCATGCAACATTTATCCAAATATAACTAAGGGTGTGAAACCTTATTTGGCTCAAAAGTAGGCCTTCCTATTTTACTTAAAAAGCATATACAGAATTCGTTAATCCACAAAAGTTTGTAAAGCTCCAATCACTTTGACCTATATACTTTTAGATGTATGATTTCTGGGGAATTCACTTTATTGCTCACTAGTAAATTTGAAAATTCTCTTAGGACAATATTTATTGATCCAATGAGAACTTTAATACCAAGAAATTTAATTGATGCAATCAAACGTAGTCTACAGTAGCATGCATGGCAATATATTGTCTACTATCCTGAACAACAATATATTTAATTCTTGTACTGCTACTAATGAAAAATGAAAGTAACGGGTTACTAATGAACATACACTGGTGCAGTTAAAGGCTCACAAGGCAAGATAATCAACTAGTCAAAATTGAAGTAGAAATTGAAAGAGATATGCTATCGTATTCAATCAAAGAAGTCAAATTAAAATGACTAAAATATGGGTGAATCTCCCAATATTGTTGCCAAAGTTAAATTTCAAAGTTAAAACGAAGGAAATATGAGTGAAGTAATACCAGGTCATCTTCTTCAGGTCTAGCACCATTGTCAAATGACTCTCGGAGTCGTATATTCTCCTCTTCAAGTATATTGCATCTTTCCTGCATCAACCATAACTCTGACTTCATGGTTTTAAGTCCGCCAAAAAGGTATGATGTTTTAGTGACCATAGAAGTTGCAAGCTGCAAATGACAAAAAGCAAAAGAAGCTGATAAAAAGATGGTTCGTGAAGAATCTTTAAGAAACTACACCAAAATTCAAATTAAGCTATTCACTGACAGTTTTTGACTTGTTCAGTGCAGCAGTTTGGATTGCATTTGAAGAAATCTTGTCATCTTTCTCATGCAAAAATCCACAAGAATCTCCTACTTTGTTGTTGTTGGCATAATTTATCTCATCCCTTGATGTATTACAGGAAATTACTTGACGCTTGTTCAGAAGTTTATCAGAACCACAAAGTCTCTTAGACTTTGGCTCCTCACTTGTTGTCTTTTGACTCTCTCTTAGTTGTTTTTCTAAAACAGTGATTTTGGTAAGATCACTAGCTCTCTGTTGAACAAACACACTGGATTAGTCAAGATTAAAAGAATTTACATTCTATAGTCAATCTCATTATGAAGAAATGTTCGACATCTAGATTGCAGAAATTAATATTCTGAAGTACCACAATAATAAATATGACAGAAAGACAAAACTATAATATGCAGTTGGTATACATGCATTGTGATTTTATCTCTTTAGTAAGAAGGCAGTGGATTCATAATCTAATGAATGGTAGTTTTCAAGAAAACTGTTAGTCTTTTGTATAACTCTGTATCTGCCCTAGTATATCTCTGCTAATGATAGACAAAGATTGTTATGCTGTCTAGAAGCTAACTACTGCTAGAGATGCAGCACTTCTTTTTCATCCATATTAGGATGACAATTGATCTGTTTGCACCATGCAAAGGTTAAAATGGGCAGCCCGGTGTACGAAGCTCCTGCTACGCAGGGTCCAGGGAAGGATCCATTGTACACAGCCATACCCTCCTTTTTTTTTTTTTTTTTGCAAGAGACTATTTCCAGAAGAGAAACACAAAAATAAGAAATACAAGATTTTAGGTGGTTTGGTAAGCTTTGTTGACCGTAGAAACACACAGATAACACTTATTATGTCATTTTATCTGAGATGGTTAACCCTAAACCCTTATATAACCCCAAAAGTCTAAGGCTTTATACACGTAACAGATCCCGTGTATATTGAATCATGCATATATCAAAGCATATACATTATAATTAAGACTGGTCCTTAGCTTCTAACTGATTGAGTTATCCAAGACTCCTGAGGACCAGGCCGAGTGAATATTGGATCAGTTCGAGAAAATCACATGACATCGTATATGGACCAATCATCTAGGTTTGTGGTGTCGCCCAAATCACCAGTAAAATGATAAGACCCCCTCTGCACTCTTAGGACCTCAATCTCGAACGTTTATACAGTACTTGAATCAAGTTGACCCTTGAATTATCAGCGTCAGGAAATTGATCTCAGAACCCCTGCGTGGCACATCAATGAGGCTACAGTCGGACAAAACATATGTCTTACCAATTGCTAATTCTTGTTCATTTTTTACATTACCCATTCTGAAAACCAATGTCCACAGGACTCCCTTCACGCTTACCAAGTTATAATGGTGGTTTGAGGTTAGTACATCAAGTCAATATCAGGAGGCAATGGTTTAATGATGTCAAGAAGAGTAGACAAAGTTCACAAATTAATCAGATTAACAACAAATTAAGGGCTCAGCATTTTCATATTGGTTATTGCTCTTGGGACATACGAGGCAATTCATGGCAACTCATTTCAGAGAGCCTAATAATTTTCTGAAAACATTGCATAAGTCAAGAAACCACAAATGATATGTTGAAACTATCACTTAATGAGTAAAGGCACGAGAATCTAATTACGTGGATATGTAGCTTCTAGCATCTGCTAGATCATGTTATCCAGTAAAATTGAAGAAAAAATAGTTTTTGTTCTCAACAAAGGCAACTAAAACAATAACGTTTCACCTGTCGCATGGTGATTAGAGTGCTAGAAAACTGGGACAAGGACGAGGAGATCGAGTCGAACCCGCTCATAAGAAGCTCGGAACCCTCCCGTAACCTCTTCCCGCACTCGGATTCAGCCCTGAACTGCCAAGAATCTCAAAAAAATTGCGTTTTAAACTATTACTCAGCGAATAACCTAAAAGACGAAAGAAGATGGAGAGATCAGTACGCGAGAGGAAGGCGAAGAGTAGAAGTCGGGATTCCGATCCAGGAGAATGCAATCGACGCTATCACTGAGTCTGCTCCACATCCGCTCGTCGGAGGAGGAACTGAACGCAGGAGCGGCAGAGGCTGCCATGGATGGATCGATCGGAAAGGGAGAAGAAGGAAAAGATATAAAAAAATGCGGCGAAAGATCGAAGATCGAGAGGGATTACAACGGCTAGCGGAGACGCTTTAAATAGAGCTTGGTTTTCCAACGTCTCGTGGGCCGGCCCGTAATTGGGCAACCCAATAGGGGCCCAACTGAATAGGGTGAGCAACTCATCAATTAAATAGAATTAATAAAAATTATTACTTATTTTGCTTTGTTAAATTCGATTTTGATTTTAAAATAAAAAAATTAATTAAATTGAATAAATCGAATTGAGAAATATTTTTCTGAAAAATCAAATAGAAAAATTAATTGATAATTTAATTTGATTGAAAAATCGAATAAAAAATTAATTAATTATTCAATGCTCATTTAACCGATAAGTCAATTGATAAAAAAATTGAATTAATTTAATTTTCGATAGAATTAATTAAAATTAAAAAAAAATCATCGTTTTGATTATTAATCAAGTGCTCAGCTGCAATTGAAGGCAGAATGACCGTCAATGTTAATGGATCCGGATGAAAAATAAATCCGACCCGATTTGCTCGGCGCCTGATATCGGCGCCGAAGCCTGAGGGAGTTACTTTTCTTAAAATAGGCTTTGATGGGGGGCTTCTTCTTAAATTAAAATATATTTTCTGGATGAAAATAAAAAAAAAAAGGGGTAAAATTAGTTGTTTTTATTTATAGTCTAAAAACATTTAGGTAAAGCAAACAAAGAGAGTGAGAGACAGACAAAGCGCAGGTCACCAACAACGAGGACAGGCGACGGCGTGAGGAGGGAGCGGCCGATCCTCTCTCTCTCTCTCTCTCTCTCTCTCTCTCTCTCCTTCCCCTTCGCTCAACTCATCGCCATCGCAATCGCTACTCCTCCTCCTGCCATGGCTGCCTCCGCCGCCGCCGGCACCACTGA
>JBAMHZ010000017.1:5187801-5214311 GCA_037177395.1 Alpinia galanga | reverse complement strand
GTGACCCTAGACATGGAAAATACATGGCTTGTTGTTTGATGTACCGTGGAGATGTTGTCCCAAAGGATGTCAATGCTGCCGTTGCCACCATTAAGACAAAAAGAACCGTCCAATTTGTTGATTGGTGAGCAACCTGCTCATTACCAGATTTTCTTTTTTTTTGTTGCTATTTGCAAGGTTGATGCCTTGTGTGTTTTTGATTGACTTCTATATCTTTATTGTGTTTTCAAGGTGCCCTACTGGTTTCAAGTGTGGCATTAACTATCAGCCGCCCACAGTGGTGCCTGGCGGAGACCTCGCCAAGGTTCAGCGTGCTGTTTGCATGATTAGCAATAACACTGCCGTTGCTGAAGTATTTTCAAGAATTGACCACAAGTTTGATCTCATGTATGCCAAACGAGCATTTGTTCACTGGTATGTCGGTGAAGGAATGGAAGAAGGAGAGTTCTCAGAAGCACGAGAGGACTTGGCTGCTCTTGAAAAGGATTACGAGGAGGTTGGCGCAGAAGGTGTAGATGAAGATGGGGAAGATCCTGAGGATTACTAAGTGATCTTGTTTCCTCCGTGGGTTTTATTTTTTGTTTATCTGGTTCGGGGAATCATTGAATCTGGTTGAAACTTTGCCATCCTTTTGTGTTGAAATTTAGATTGTTTAAGACTGTAATCCAGAAGTGTTTTCATATTTTTAATGCTATTTTGTTTTTACTTTCAGGTTATGTTTTTGGTTATGATGGACGCATAGAACATTCATTTTGTGTTTGTTTCTTGTGACAAAATAATGATGGAATGACAACCATCTTGAAATGCTTACCGTTTTATGGACGAAAATCGATATATTTTAAACTTGTCTTATGTACGAAAATATTATACTTTAGATAAATTGTTAGCATTTCATCTTCGATGGAAAAAGTACATAACCCATATATTCATAAAACATTATTATTCTATTGGACGAATGAAGCTAAATAAAAGTAGAATAACAATAGTTTAAAAAACATTCGAAGTATTTTGATGATCTCAAAACTCTATGGATACTTTTTTTAAAAGGATAAATTCGGAAAGGTATAATAAATTTTCTTAAATTTTGATAAATTAAAAAGATAAACGTCATATAATGGGAATTTCTCGTAATTATATATTTTTTTAAAAATGCATGTAATTTAAGAAAACTAAATTTGGAGATCTTATCAAAGAGCACACCGACAAAATGAGGCACATCTCAATAACCAAATCTAACACGTTTGACAAGCCAAGATAACATTCAGCCATTGACACTGCCACTGCCTGAACATAGAACCCTAAAAAAAAGTAGGGACAAATGACAGATCCATCAAAGCACTATCAGAAACCCTATTTCTCTTAAGAAATATGGTTTCTTCTCTCCAAATTTACACAGCTCAAGAAACACTACACTGGATGTTAACAAATCACAATAGTTAAATGATGGATGGCTATGGACAAGTGGAGCTTCTACCAGGTCCTCCATAGTAGAAGTATTGCCCCCATTCGCCATTGTTCCCGTTCTGCACATTGTAGCAATTTGGTTGCTCCGTGAAGGATCCAACCCTTGTTGGAGCCCTTAGATTGTTAGAAGCATCAACTATCTGAATGTTCCTAAAGTAGCTCGCTTTGCTGTATCCTTCTTCAGGGAAGTGTCCACTCCCCATCTCTGTGGAAGTGTGGGCACCATCTTGCTCAGAGTTCACAGCCTCCCCTCCCCATTCGATCATCGTCGCACTGTCTGCCAAGTAGGAGAAGAGAAAGGAAGGCCAGTAGCCGAGCACATTGTCCCCCCCAAATTGCATCCACCAGTTCCCCTCCTTTGGATCCTGTTGGTGCCATTATTCATAATGGTTAATTAAGCAAATTGTTATCAACTATAAAGAAAAAGGTCAGCAGAGCTTTTGCATTTGGTGTTTGTGCAAAAACAAGCAAGAGTGGTTGAGATTCTCCAGCTTGGTTTATTATTATTCTAACATTTGCATGTGAACTGAAGCTCTACCTTCCAAACAAGTATACTTATATCATATTGCAAGCCATCATAATTCGAAATTGGGTAGATGCTGGCACCCATCGCAATCTCATTGTTTATTTGAATGAAACCAGAACACAGTAGATTGTAGCAGCCAGTTGCTTGGTATGCATCACTCTGAAATTTTACATAAAGAACTAATAATGAAATAGCCAAAAAAACCATGAAGCCAATTGTTTCAATATTGATCTAATAAATGATACAATGAAGTGAAGAATATATCAGTAATAACATCTCCTTTACTAATAGTAAACTGCAAATACAAAACAGGATAACAAAACTGTTGGATAAACAGCAGATAGAAGAGTGGACATTGAACTCACAGTCCAATAAGTAAAAAGTCTTGTGTAATTGTCCCCGTACAGATCCGGGCTGACCTGATATTAAACACTAGAATAAGTTAATGCAAGCATTGATCCTTCTCTCTTAGGAGAACGGTTGAGAAGATTTGGACGATCAAATTTGAAGTAGAACAGAAGTATACCTGCCAACCAGCTTCAATGCTATTAAGATCCTCCCCGAAAGAGCCCCCTAATATCCAGAGCTGAGAGAGGCTGAACTCATTGGATTCCTGAACCTTTGGCTGCCAGACATTAATTGTTGCCTTTGCTCCGTAGTATTTGTCACCCTCGACATAAGCAATTGCGTGCTGCTCGAAGAATCATTTGAGGAACAAAACAACAAAAAACTGCGAACTATTACAAACAGACACATTTCTGAAAGAGGCTGCTTCAGTTGTAACCTAACAGATTTTTGTTCATTTGAAGCATGATACCTGATGGCCATTATTCTCATTAAGAAGGTTAGGGTCAAATAACAGAGGATTGGGAATGGTTTTATGCTTCTTCCTCCCATATCTTTTGACTGAACTAGCCCTTAACACATCATTCATAGTGGTCCTCCTTGTCGGAATGGTGTCCGCAGGGCACCGACCATTCTGATGCCACTGTTGAACCATGGCCTCCTTCTGTGATGTTACCTTGCCATCATCCAACAAGCTTTCTGGGTGAAAGTTTGGCCTCATCTGAAAGGGTTAACATGAAAGGAATAGGCCAATGAATGAAAGCTTCAAAGATTTAAAAAAAGTAAGTCAAAGGTGGAGTATGAAAAGTAGGAAAAACCTGGATAGTGTGATTTTTTAGGAAAGGATGATCAAACGCTGGTTGGTGAGCGATATGCACACAATCTATGATGTCTCCATCTGGACTCTGCTTATCGAATTCAATTTGTATCATCAAACATCACAAAGAACTTTTTCCATTTCAAGAATAGAGTAGTGTAAACAAAGCAAAAGGTTCACAAAAGGAAAGAATAAAATGAACATGAAAAAAACCCCAATCTTTTGATGGAAAGAGAACCTAAATTAGTGACTTGTTTTTCTTTATATATATATATATATAAAGAGAGCTGGCAAGTAACATTCTCAACTCTCAAGCGAGAGTCCAAAGCTTTGATTGCTTGGTGGTACTACAACTAATCGAGAGAGATCAAAATGTTATAAAGTATGTTAAACGACGGCAGTTGACCTGTACGAATGTTTATAGCAAAGAAATCCCAATTTTCAAACAGCTTTCGGTTGAATTTAATGAAAGTGATAGATTTGTAAAGGACCAAAAATACAAATAAATAAACGAAAAAATGGACTCCTTGGACACTCACATCCAAGCTCTAGAACAATTAATCAGATAGAAGGGGAAAAAAAAAAACCTTGATGCTCTTGACGGGCGTCTTATTGAGCCGCTTCAGGTGCCGCCGCACCTCCAACCGCTGCCGTAACTCCGGGTCGCCGACGCTCCCTGCCGCGATGCACGATAAGCAAGCCGCGACCGCCAGCAGCGCCGCCGTCAGGCACCGGTCCACACTAACGTGTGCCTCCATGGCCTTCCTCCCTCGCGTCTTCTCACCCACTGAGAACCCTTCTTCTTCTTCGTCTTCGTCGTCGCCGCCTTCTCTTTCCAGTGCTATCCTGCTAATGCACGAATCTCTCTGGTTTCTCCAGTCGCCGTGGCGTCGGGCCGTGGGCGACGACGGTATCCAAGGAAAGGGGCCCTTAAGATCTCCGCCCAGCAATTTTTATCATCTGCACTCCCACTAGCGTGTGGTCAATCTACGGGATCTTTTGATCACAGAATGAAAACCATGGATCCAATGGACGGTCCTGATCGAGCTATGGGCTTTCCGTTATTATATTCTCACTGCACTGCCTACAATCAATAAAACAGCTTAGCACGAATATCAAAGCGAGCGGGCATGGAATCAATTGTTCTAAAGTTCGACCGTACCGTACGTGGAGATTCGTGCATGATGTGATCCGAGTTAAACTAAAATTTGATTGCGTTGGGTATGCAACTACACATCCCATCATTTCCTCAGCCAATAGATTCATGACGCCTGGCACCTCGTCTCCTAAATGGGCTGGACAAAGACAAAGCCAATGGACTACAGCCCAACTCATGACCTAGTCGCCGCGGTCCGTGTCCCTTTTGTTTTCTTCCTCCCCACGAAAACGAGAAGCTTAGAGAACGCCGCCAGCCCTCGCCGATCAAACTCAATCGATCCCCGCGCTTGCTCGAGCGGATCCATCTCTTCCTCTCTTCGCATCTCGCGATTGATCAAAGTCTCGGGGCTGCACTTACTAATGGTAAGTATTCTGTATTCCTTCCTCGCCGTGTCTAGAACCCTTGTCGTTCTTAGCTAAGAATGATTTTGTGGAGTTTTGTTAGTTTTTACAACGTCCAACGAGCTACTTTTGCTTGTTTGTGTATCTTCCTACGGCATTTATTTTCTGGTGTGAGATCAGAGGAGTTTATCATAAGGGATACTTAATTTTCGTTATTTTTCATCGCCATTGATCTTGCTTTGGGGGCAACACTTGATAATGGCTAGTAATGTTTTCCTTCCCTTCTCTAGAATCCTTGTTCTCAGCTACCGTGGTCGATTTTGTCCTTCCATCTTTTGTTCCACAATTTTCGTCGTTCCTGTTTTGCATTCACTTAGAGAAGCCACTGTGTTCCTTATTTTGAGATTCTTTTTTTGTTATTTTATGTCACTGAAAGAGTTAATTTTTCCGTTGTTTATGTATTTTCCCATGTGATCTACTTTATGGTGAGAGATCATATGAGTTTGTCATGATGCTTTACTTATTTTGTAAAATTTTGGTTAGTTTGCTTTGTTCAAGGAGTACTTTTCCTGGTTTATCTATCTGTTTATTTGATTTTGTCTGGCGTGAGATCAAATACGGTGTCTGACAGGTATCCATAATGTGAAGAAAGTTTTTACACAAGATTGAAATTTAGTGTGATTAGCAAGATTTTGTTCCTGTTATCAAGATGAAGTTCTAGGAGTTCTTAGTGTGAGTCTGTTTGCCAAAGAGTTCTTAATGTGGACGATCAAATGAGGTTCTATCAACCATTATTCTGAAATGATATATGCAATTATATAGAGTAATTTATTTTTTCTGCTTATAGCTTATAGAATCTACATGCGGATGGACCATAGCTCATGGTGCATTTGACTCATGGGATACCATAGACCAGAAATATAGTAACTATCTTATAGAGTGAAATAGCCAAGAATATGGAATAATTATTCTTACATTTGGTTTGTAGGAACATTATAAAAAATAGACAGGAATTAATGTTCATGATTATAAAATATCTCCATATGAAATATTCTATTCAACTTGTCTAGCTCACACTATTTTCCCTTTCAAGTGTGATCAATCAAACTACATTGCTTGCTTGACCAATTCAACTGACCTACCCACTCGGCTCGACCAACTCATCTGACCCGATTGGTCTGCTCAAGCCTTTCTGCCTGCTTTCCAGTTCTAGCTATATTATCAACCTACTTTTAGGAAGAATATAGATTCTCTAAAGAGAATAAATTGGGAATCACTATCTCTGATATATGGAATAGCTATTCCATATCGATAAGGAATCACAATTCCATTGGAAATGATATCTCAAGTTCATTTTTGCAGCTAATATAGGAATAGTTATTCCATGAAAATTAATGGTGAACAAAATAAATATTCTTATGGACCAAACTACTGAATGTTTCTTGTACTTTTTACAGATGTATTCTTCACCTCACTGGGAATCATATTTTGTGTTTTATTCAGTGTGCATATCCTAGCTTTCTAAACAATATTGTTTTTTTTCTTGTTCATTATGACTCGCGGTCAATACTTAGAAACATCAAATGTAATTGTTTGAAATGTGAGTTTGCTTGGGCATCCCCTAACTCGTGTTCCTATTTTGTCATTAAAATAGGCTGCGAGACTTCTTGCAAACATACTTGTAATTGGCTCGGGTATATTGGGAAGAGCTGTCCTACAAGCATATCGCAAAGCAATAGAAAGTAAGTTTCTTTCTTCATTTTCTGTATCTTTTAATTTGTTCAAGGCCATTAATCTTCTCCTTGATTTTGCCTAACCAAAATAGAAATCATATATATCCTAAAGCTATTTAGTGTTTTTTTCCATTTTCCTAGCAATGACATAATAGTATGTCTCATCCCCTCTTCTATTAATGTTGTATGATTGCCCATGTATGTGTAGATAAAAACTGAAAAAAAGAAAGAATCTCCATATTGGATTTCAAGCAACGAGAAACCCAAGTGCTTCATCAAGATTTAAATACTATATTTTAATTATATTATTATATTATTATTTTATCAATTAAAATTATAAAGTTGGAACATCACTCCTTCGAGAGCCTTTGCACCATGGGCAAAGGTGATAGCACACATTCCCTTCTTAGCTTTTCAAAGAGGCGTTTGTTCAGGCTGGTCTGATAGATGAAGTTCTCGTTAAGATATTTTTTTTTGTTAGGATTCACATCAAGTTATCTAACCTTCTGAATTCATGGCTATTGTTTAAGTATCATGCACTGCCTAATAGATAGAAGCAAATATCTCTGTACCACCATTCTTGGCTAAGGCCGGAGTGAAGTAACTTGCTTATGCATTATTTCTAGTAGTGATTTATCCCCCCTAATTCATCATTTAGGACGGAATGGAGTAACTTATACATTTTATATTAGTGATATTGGTCGAATTTTTTCTATTTTTATTATAGAAATTGAAAAACCTGATCTGAACCCCAAAATACCAAATATTGGATTATCCCAAACAGAAATCTGAAAAAAAAATGGATTTGGATCGGTTTTGGTTTTTTGTTCAGATTAGATTTATTGCCCTTTTTTTTTCTGCCCACCTGGCCACCCCTATAAACCACAGTGCAGTTAACTACAACTTGCCCTCTCAAATTCCGTCCTAAATGACAGTCTTATTTCTTTCTTTTGTGGCTGCAGATGCCAATCATAATGGCGTCGCAAATGAAGCGATCAACAACATCCGCAGAGTAAGCAAAACAATGACAGAGCAAGAAGCCAGGCAGGTATTAGGCATATCCAAGGACTCAACGTGGCCCGAAATTACTCAGGTCTCTCTCTCTCCCTCTCATACACAAACGCGTACAGCTTGCTTTAGCTGCGCTAACTTGTAATCATCTTTGCAGAAGTATGATGTTCTGTTTGAGAAAAATGCTAAAGGTGGGAGTTTCTACCTCCAGTCCAAGGTGCATCGGGCAAAAGAATGTTTAGACGCAATTTACCAGAGAAGTAATCAAGCAACGAGTTGAGGCTCTTGATACATGGCCGTTCTTCCTAGTTACTCATGAATAATATAACTGCACACCCAAGTTTTGTATCTTAAGGGTGAAAATTTAACTATTATTATTTGGCTCACCAAAAAAGGACCAATAGTCAGTTGCAAAGAATATTGTAAAATTCCAAACATTCTTAAGATATTTTACTTTATAACAATAATTCTTTTTTCCTAGGACGGATGGAATTATATTGGGTCTATTATATATCATAATGAGAAAAACAAATTTTGAATATTGTTATTCGTGAATTGTGAATTTTTAATTATATGGAATAGTTTTCTTTGTGTGTGTTTTCTCTAAAATAATTATGTCTCTTCTATTTTATCCTCTAATAATGTATATTTTTTATTTTATAAAATAACATGTATTATTTAAAGGCGATGATTTCAGGAGTGGCATAAGTGAGCTACGCTATCAATATAAAACTATGTAAAATTTATTATATTTTTTTATTATTTAAGATTAAATAAACTTTTTTTAGAGCACGTTTAGACAAATTTCATAAAACAAAAGAAATATCCGTGTTTTTGTGCAGCTAAAAACATTTGCTCGAAATGGACATCTCATTTATAGCCGTCTCTGCGTCGATCTCTGTTCCTCCGATCCCTTTCGCGGTAAACCCCTGGAATTGGATCCTTGAATCGAAGCAGAGGCGATCAGATCTGGCGTTCTCCACTGCGCTGCGTGCTTTCGTCTCGCTCATGATCCTCGTCGTCCTCGGAGTCGTCATCTCCAATTAGGGCCCCGTCTTCTTCGCCGGGAGTTTCGGCTTGCTTCGTGCCGTTGCCGCCCGGTACTCGATTCACACCTTCACCTCCTTCTGCTCTCAATTTCTAACTTAAGTCTAGAATCCTCAAAAATTTCGTTTTTGTTTGTGTGTCACTTTATGGATCCTTGTAAACACTACCTTTTGCACTAATTTGGAGCTCCTTACTTAATAATTGGGCTATCTGCTATTCAAGTATTATAGATGTTCTTGGATTTAGAAAGAAAACAATCCTACCACTGGATGCTCTCGGCTAACATTTTTTAGGAATGTCAAAATTAACAAATAATTAAAGAGCAACATCTTATCTGAGTTTATGTGGTTTCGACATCAACATTTTGTTTTTCTAGGAGGCTTATGGCTGCTCATGGAGTCGTGGCCTTGGTATGCACGTCTTATATTGCTTCAAGTTACATTCATCAAGATCAATTTCTTCACTTCCTAAGAACACTAAACAAATATATTAGGATTTGTTATCATCAGAACATCTAAAATGAGTTGTGATTTTTTATTTTCTTTAAGTTACAACATCTTCCACGGCAATCCAGGTTCATTTTAGTCAATGATATCCTAAAATCTACAAATAGTCTGCCGCATATTCTGAAAAAAACTCATGATTGCCTAGATGTTAGATCCACCAAAACAGAATTGTTGGAGTAAGGGAAGGGTTTGGAGAAAAAAAAAAGGCTTCTCTGATCTATATAGTTGTACATTGTGCATTTCCTCCCTAATTAAGTTATTTGGTTACACAGGCGGGATTACTTCTATGGGCCTATTTCTCTGTTGTAATTACCCTCAAATTGGAAGCTCATTGTCGATGAGGAGATTGGAGAAACTGCTCCACTAACCATCTCAGAGTCTAGTCGTCATATTCTTAATTTGCAACAACCTTAATCTATTACAGACACAGGAAGCTTGAAAAAAAGATACTGCAGGAAGTGCAATCTGTTGAAGCCACCTCGCTGCCATCACTATTCTATTTGTATGGCCATGCATTTTAATTTTTTTCTATATGAAAAGTATGCTGAATGTATCTATTATTGGTTTTATTATCTATCTGCTTCTTGTTTGATATTACTCCTTTTCTTAGGTGTGAGATGCGGGCTTAAGATGGATCACCATTGTGCGTGTTTTGTGATTTGTGTGGGGGCTTTTAAACCAGAATTTCTTTCTACTTTTTCCAGCTAGTCATATCAGTTCCTGTTCTTCTCGGATTGAGCTAAAATATCTAACTCTCTTTCTGAAACATTGCTGGTGCAAAAGTCACAAATTGGATTTCTTTTATTATGCTTATAGTGAAAATATTATTATTTGTTCTCACCATATTGCTCTGTGGAACTGAAATGTTCATCTGAAATATTCATTTCTTAACTTCCTTTTCAAACTGACTCTAATTACAAAGTGCACATGGCTAAATTTTTCTTTAATTGCTACTACAAACAATATTTTAATTTGTCGAGCTGAAAAGGATTTCAGGAGCAAGCTGCGATAAATGTGCATTAGAAGAACTATGTTTTAAGCACATCAAGATGAAACTTGGTTAGCCTTTTATTATGACAAGGCAGATAAGATGAGATGATCCTTTTTCTCCGCCCCTTGTTCTATTACTTGAGGTGCTAGATTCTCAAACGGGTTAGACATAAACACAAATAGGAAGGGATCAAAAACCTGATTAATTTTTAGACTCACTGGAATGATGAATTGTAGGCCTTGGATAGAGTTCAATGTCAAGATATGATCACTGTAGCTGATTCTGAACAGTTGAGACTACATGTCATGGTGATGACGGTGAGAGGCTCACAATGTTTCGACAGTTTTCACCGAAGAAAAAATAATAGAATGGTTCACATCTGAGGCTTCATTGATGCTACTCTTGGTCACTTGTGTCTTACTTATCTTTATTGTTATGGATGCTATTGACATTGGATTTAATATTTATCTATTTTATTTTTCTTTCTTTTTCTTCATTTATATTCATGGCACTATTCATTTCTTATTTTGGATGCAATTTTACTCGTTTCTTGAGACATCTCTTGTCACCCTTACACTTTTTCCCCATTCCATTATTTCTTTACAAGATAGTGGAAATACCTGGGACACCAGGAACACTCGCAACTACTTCTCTTGCATTTTGTATGCATGAATCAACATTTTATGAAAACAGTAACTTTTCTTTTTGTATTTGTTCGGACAACTTCGCTTTATCCACTATTTTGTGTACTTACAAGGATTGTTTTCTTTTAGTGTTGAATCTGGCTTTTGCATCAAGCGTCATAGGGTTGTCGATCATGCACCGCTCTTTAGCAATGAAGACTACGAGCACCTTTGAGGAATGTATGCCAGTTCGATGTCGAGAGGCAAACATCCCTAGACATATCAGGCATACGAAGGGGAAAAAAACTCCAAATTGGAAGTATGATCTTGTTAGAAAGAAGAATTTTGAACAGGTTATTATTATTTTTTCCTGTGTTAGCAGTTCCTTTGTTGGTTTTGATACTCAAACAACTTTCATTAATTTCAGTGTGTATATCCATCTCTCATTGACTTCACCATGTGATGGGAAAATTATTTCTCAAATTACAACCGTCTCGAGCATTACTTCTGTTGAGATTAGAATTTTTAAGGTTTAGGGTAGATTTTTTACTTTAGGGAATTGAATAGATAGGAATTTAATATTTCGTTGATAGAATGGAATAGATAGGAAAAGTGCAGATAGTTGATTGTTTGAACAGGTACCACAAGAAATACTTGTTCATATCGTTTTATAGAACCTTTAGTTTTATCCTGTTGAGTTTGTTCACATGTTTAGTTTTTGGAGTCAGCTACGATAAGCTTTTACTTAATCGTGGACTTCGTTCAAAAAGCAAAAAAACTTAATTTTAATCTTCAAAGTTCATTTTTACATCAGTACGTTGTTTGCTAAAAGGAATTTACCTGACGGGTGAAGTACGATTTTGATATTGAACAGCCTTTCAAGAATGACACGATTATAGAGTCCAAACTGATCTATTAAAAAGCTGTGAGCGCTTCTTTGATTTATCTAAATGGTTAGTCACTGCGACTTTGATCTTTTTCGATTCAACTGTTAAAATAGCATCTTTAAAAGACCCCATGGGATAAGGTTGATTATGTTTGGGAAATTTTGAAATGGCTTTGGAAGTTTACCAATAACCTCGAATAATAAAAACTTTTGGGGGGCACGATGACATTTTCCTACTGATGATACGCGTTCTTTTGGTTTAGAAAAAATTTCCCAAGCCCTCGCTATACCCGTAAGTAATAACCTTTTGTTAAAGTGAGTGGGCCCTAGCAACTCTGATAAGAAACTGGGTAATTCTGGTTACGGTATTTATATTGAATTTGTTAATAAATAGGATCACGGCTCACCTCCTTTCAAGATCTGTCGTCCTCTCGTTAGGGTTTTCTCGGTTTCAGCCCTCGTCCCCTTCCTTTCCTTTCGCCTCCAAATCATCCAAGCGAAGAGGACCATCGCAAGATCTCCGTCGATTTTCTTCTTTCTGGATCTGCGCGACTTTTCCTTCCAAATTCTAAGATGATGCAGCCGGGCGGCGGAATGGTGCAACAACCTCCGATGGCGCCGCTACCGATGGACCAGCAGCAGCAGCAACCACAGCAGTGGCCCGTGATGCCACTCATGCCACCTCCGCCTCAGCAGCAGTACTACCAGGCCGGCCCGCCTCCGCCGATGTGGAACCAGCAGCCCTCTCAGGTTCCGCCGCCTGTCCCTCAGCCTCCGCCACAGTACCAGCATCCGCCGCCCATGATGCCACCCCAGATGCAATACCAGGTTTCTGTGCCTACCCCGGCACCAGCCTTGACAGCGCAGCAAGGATCGTCTGATGAGATCCGGACGCTTTGGATCGGCGATTTGCAGTACTGGATGGACGAGAACTATATCTACAATTGCTTTGTTAATACGGGAGAGGTATCTCTTTCTATCCATCTATATTCTTTTTTAGCCCTTTGGTTTTCAGTATCCATTATCTATATACTTTTTGATTGTTGATTTCTGATTAATATATTTAGTAGCCTCATGAGGCATATTTGTGCCACTTTTCTTAGTGTTTCTTCAGTCAAGATGTATTGATCAGTTATTCTATGCACAAAATCAACCACGAATATTGTTAAGTCTTTCAACATAAGATTTTAGAGTATCATAAATCGAAGTTATGTTACTTTGGTGGTGCGAACTGAGGCCTATGAAATCTATTGATTAGTTAGTCAGGTTGCTCTTTGGACAATGAAACACATGGCACATTGATTGAAGGTACAGACGATGTTACTTTGGTGCAGAAACATTAGACAATACCTACTTGCTGAATCCAGAAGGTGTTACTGGATGAGTTATTTTTATTGAGAGAAAAATGTCAACCACATGGCACGTTGATTGAAGGTACAGTGTCCAAACTCATTTGTGATATTAAGGGTTCTATGTGAGACTGATGTTGTAGGATCATCCTTACATTTTACTTGGCTTCAAGAAGTCCAAATATTCTTAAAACATGGTAATTGGAAGCATTGATAAAAAGAAGAGTATTGCACCTGGTTAAACAAATGATTGAACAAAGGTCTTCCAAAGTCCAGATAAGGGAGCAGAGTAATTTGCATTGTGACTAATATCTTTGAGTTATAACAAAGCCTTTCCTGTATATTATTACTTGTTTCCTTACCTGGCATGCTTTTCAAGATCTTAATTTATACTCAAATGAACATTGTGTAACCTCACAAAAATTCATGAGCTCTTGCAGAGTTTGGCATCAAATGACATGCTGATCCACTTATCCTTTTTGTTTTTATTCATCTCAGGAAGTTACCAGATAGTTGAGACTCAGCTTCTTGTTGTCGTATATCATGTAGTTTCTTCGAGGTTAATTGTAGTGCAAAACATTGAAACTTAGGAAAGAGTTTGGTTACAACATCTATTTTCTTGCAAGCCTTTAATTTGTTTTCTGTTCATCTTGTTGACTTGGATAATGTAACATCCTGGTAACTTGAAATTTGTTTTCGTTTATTCAATTTTTAGATGTGGATTTTTCTCTGACATGCTCAACCTATGTGCATTTTTCTCTGACATTTTCAACCTATGTGCAGGTTGTTTCAGTTAAACTTATTCGCAACAGACAAACTGGGCAGTCAGAGGGTTATGGTTTTATTGAGTTTGTATCGTGTCTAGCTGCGGAACGAGTTCTTCAAAATTATAATGGTCAAACAATGCCTAATTCTGAACAAGCTTTCAGATTGAATTGGGCTACATGTGGAGCAGGAGAGAGGCGTGGAGATGGTGCTGATTATACAGTTTTTGTTGGTGATTTGGCTGCGGATGTCACTGATTATTTGTTACAAGAGACTTTCAAGAGCCACTACCCCTCAGTTAAGGGTGCCAAAATTGTCACTGATAGACTTACTGGGCGTTCCAAAGGCTATGGCTTTGTTAAATTTTCTGATCTGAATGAACAAACAAGAGCATTGACTGAGATGAATGGAGTTTACTGCTCGACAAGGCCCATGCGAGTTGGTCCTGCTGCTAACAAGAAGGCATTGGGTAGCCAACAGCAATATCCCTCAAATGGTATGCAGCAATGCAATGTTCCTAATATACTAATACTGTCTTGTTATTCTTCATATTGTTTCTACATGACTCTGCAGGGATCCTATAATCAGTTGAATTCCTTGTTGATTGGTTACATACGTAGACAGTTCATTTTTAATTACATCAGTTCCTTGGTAATAGTTATCTTGGAATGTGTTAAACAAATTTCCTTGGCCATTTTGTTTGCTGTCATACTGTTGATGTTAAGCAGCTTTGCTTCTCTTCATGTACAGACATTTCCTTCCAGCACTTTCCTTCATGATATTTGGGCTCATTTACACTTAGTTTTGCATGATGAACACTTATAGAAACTCATGTTGTCTCAAAGCAGGATGACATGCCCCTTCGTTTAGGCCTTGGAATTGACTTCAGCTGAGATGCAAATCTCCTATAGTGAGGGGCCCAGTAGGTCAGTGTTTTGATTACATACTGATTCGATTGTTAGTCCTTTCTGTGGCTTTATGGGCTGCAATTTTTCAGTTAAAAATCTACGCTGGTTATCTTTAGTCGTTTTCAAGTTCCCACTTTCTTTTCCTTTATAATTCCTTCAGTTTCTTACTTTTACATCTATCATTAAATTTATATGCCTTCAATTGTCATTTCCCTTTCAGTATGAGCCTTCATAGAATTGCTGCTTTAATCAACTCATAGGCTGAGCGTATTATTTCAGTTCTTAGTTCTTTTCACAATTATGAAGGAATCTATTTACAATCTTCATATTTTTCATTGGTGTTCACATTATCTTCTATCTTCTTCTTCTTCTT
This sequence comes from Alpinia galanga, assembly GCA_037177395.1. NCBI lineage: Eukaryota > Viridiplantae > Streptophyta > Magnoliopsida > Zingiberales > Zingiberaceae > Alpinia > Alpinia galanga. The sequence goes on along the minus strand of JBAMHZ010000017.1, from coordinate 5,199,467 downwards.
CTTCTTCTTGTTTTTTATTTTTTTTGAAGAATCTTAAGTTCCGATTGGTCAGTTGTATTCTTCAATGCACTGAAGTTTATGATTCAGGTCATTGTTTAAGTGCATGAATGTGACCTTGTTAGTTGTATCCAGGTCAGGTAGGCCCAGGTAACCTTATTTTCCTTATATTTCAAGTGAGTTTAAGAATCATTTCCTGTTTAAATGGTTAGTTTTTATTACAAGCTTTGCATGGCCAATAAGTTCATATCATGGACTTCATTCCACATTGTGAACACATTGTAAGCCTACTAGAAAACATTACACCTAACAGAGTTTTTGGGCAGCTTTCTTTTTGTTGATTTTGGTGGTTGGCAACTGAAATATTACTATGATTGGTGAGACTATTGCTCATGTTTTTTTTTAACTCAATTGATTTCAGTCAACAACAAGTTGTTTACAGGTTGCTGCATTTTGTATTTACTTTTTTTCCATTACCTTGCTACAATTCTTTAATTTCTATTTCCTGCTGGATGAATTTACAAAGTTTTTTGCAACTTAATCTCAAGATTATTAGTTTCTTCTGCATTTATTATTAGTTTAATCATCTAATGAACCACCTTGTCAACTTTTATACTGTCAAAGGCTGGAGCCTAACTAATCTTCTTCCTATTTGTTTAATTTGGCTGTCTCTTAAGTTAATATACTGAAACAAACGTTGATAATATAAACTAATTGTTAAACAGCGCATGTATTCAAGTAAAATTTCAAACTTTATCATTTTTTTGTTTTTCCCTTTGTTTGTCCACCTTTGCAAAATGCATTTTCATAGCACAACTATATGGATATGTTCACAAGTGTGCCAGAGAAAATGCATCATTATGTAGGCTTTAGTATATAGGGTAGGATCATATGTCACATATAGTTGTCGTTATCATCAAGTTGTGCCCAATTATTTGAGGTTGGCCGTCTACTCTATTTTAGGTTCCAGTTTGACTTGAAGCTACAATTGTGTTGGACATGTGAGCTAATTTTTTTATCTTATCAACTTCCTGAGATGCATATACGGAACTGAATTTTTTTTAATCTGTCCATTTATTGAGTACTATTGCATTTCTGTATAATCTTGAACTGATTGCTTTATTAAAATGCGTCTCTATGTCTTTTGTGCATGTTGTCAATGTGTTTTCAACGAACCCTTTAAATTCATGATGCAATTATATGCATATGCCATGCATTGTGAACGCTTGAACATATGATATGGTAATAGGTACAAGCAAATTTCCACATTTGATTTTATGCCCAGGGGAGTCTTTTCTAAACTAAAAAACTTGTTAACTGAGCTGGCGAGGGCCTTTCATAATGTTACCTAGATCCACCATCTTGCATCTTTGGATAGTAGTTCATGGAATTTGATTATGCATTCCACGTTGACATTGGTTTAAATGTCTGAATCACTACTAACAATTTAGTGTGGATGTAATGAGGCTGTGTCTGGTTTGACACTTTGTAAGATACAACTGTTCCTCACCATCAGTCCGCTTGTTGAAAGATATCTTTTTGCTCAATTGTGTTCATTCTTAATTAGCCAGTTGAACTAGTAATATCTGAATTCAACTCCTTTCGGCAGTATTGCACTGGCACAATGTTTGAAATGATTTTTAACTAATGATTTGATTTCAATCATTTCATCATCTCTATGAAATGGGGTTAACTTGCCTCTGAAGAACAACATTGTAGTTCAACAAACTAGGATTTGGATCAATTTTGGTGAACTAGATAGAACTAGCCTGTTCTTGTGTTTTACTTAATTACTTCTCTATTTAGCTGACCTGGTAGACAAAATTATGATTATTAGTACCAGAAGTAATATGAATCAACTTTGTTTCATTTTTCCTGTAAACATTATATCAGGTAGAGGATTATCAGATTTAAATGAATTGATGATGTTACATTGGCTTTTGTAGTTTCTTACCAGAGTGGACAGAATGCAGAGTCTGAGAATGATCCAAACAATACTACTGTGGGTACTTTGTTTTGTTTCTGATAGCACTTTCAGATAAATTTCTAAAACTTCATGTGTGGATTACAGATTTTCGTAGGTGGGCTCGATCCCAATGTTACAGATGATATTTTGCGGCAAGTTTTTGGCCAGTATGGGGAAATAGTTTATGTAAAAATACCCGTAGGGAAGCGATGTGGGTTTGTTCAATTTTCTAATAGGTTAGCACATATTGAAACTTAAAGTATGAGCACCCCAAACATTGTTATTCCTACTGGTTATATTTCATCCTTTTATGTTGTCTTTCAGGACAAGTGCTGAGTCTGCATTAAGTTCACTAAATGGGACCCAGTTAGGTGGACAAAATATCAGATTGTCATGGGGTCGCAGTCCTACCAATAAGCAGGTAGAACATGTTCATCTAATTAATATAAAAGTGTTTTGTTTGAGAGCTTTACCAATGCTTGTCCTCATCAGCAGCAGCAGCAGGATCCCAACCAGTGGAATGGAAGCTACTATGGATATAACCAAAACTACGACACCTATGGTTATGCTGCCACCCCACAAGATCCTAACGCATATGCTTATGGAGCATATCAAGGATACGGGAACTATCAGCAGCCGCAGCAATAGCTGCTGGCACGGCAACTGCACAACTGCCTCAGGTATGCTCTTTGCTGATGCAAATTTCACATCACCACTATTGGCACGATCATCCTTGTCATATTAAGAAAAAATTACATAAGTCAGCTAGATAGACCTTTAACATCATCATTGTCGTAGTCATTTTCATCATTACCATGATCATGTACGTTGACTAGTTAGATATTTACCTTATCATTGTTATTGTGGTTCTCGTCATAATAATGATCACTTAGAACATGCTGTATTGGTGCTGATGGGTTCTGTTCAGTGGCATTATGCACTTTCAAATCACCACATCATCATCATCATCATCATTATCATCATCATCATCATCGCAGAATCTAAATAACAGTGCAAGTGATTTGGTTGGGTGGTTGTTAAAATGACACAAGCGTTATGGTGATTTTAAAATTTTGGGGGACCATTTTCAGGACAAAAATTTAAACTAGCACAAAACTTAGCTTAATTTTCTTTACCCGTTTGATACTTGTTTGTCAAATTATTTGTTGATGCTGAACTGCTACTCTATCTAAGATGTCATTTTTGTTGCAGTGATCTGGGGAGCTCATTAGGGTTTGGTTTGTAATTTCCACTAGGAATATCTCGTTATAAATCCTTTATAATATATAGTGATGCTGTGCGTACTTTGTACTAGCTGCTCCAAGTCGATGGGTGATCAGTGGTTACCCTCTGCTTTATTGCCCTGGAATTTCATTTTGCTATTGTGAGATTATGTGGTTGTTTGTCGTTATGTTTTTAAACACTTAATGTTCGGTCTTGTCTGATCTGAAGAGTTTTCCCGGGTTATTGCTTCTATGATTTAGGTTTCCTTTTTTATTATAATGAAAGGGATTCTGAAATGCGTATGAATTTATTTACTTTTAGTTTAATCATTTTTTAAAAACTTTTTTACCCTATGGAAATTTATTATGATTTGTGGAAGCCAATCGGTTGTGCTTGATTACCCAAACAGTGATAGCTTATTTTTTGACTGAAGTCTAATGGGCCTTTGTTTGCGGGACTGTGGCGAATCAAAAGCGCACATGCTCAGTCGTACTAATAATAGCCTAGTTTCTCGCTCAATTGAATAATGATGGGCTATCTTGTCAAATTTCTTTTAATGGGTTGTTAGCTGCTTCATGAGCAGTCAATGGGCAGGAAAGCAGTAAACTCTGTTTATTGAAGGGCATACGATAGCCCTTCACGATCGATATATGTGATGATTATAACCCCGTTAAGATCATTATATGGGCGCACTTATGGCGTGTTAAGATCGATAGATGACCGTATCTCTAACCAGTTAAGAATGGGCTGATTTGTGGCCCGTTTAAAGAGAGATCGAATACGGGCTGACCTAAGGCCTATTGATACGCAAATGAGCCCTTTTGGCACGTCAAAATCGAATAGTAGGCCGCTCTCTGTCCCATTTATTCGCCGCTACATAACCTATGAAGGACGATTGATGGACTTTCCTGGTCCATTTCCGAACATTATTGGGCTACGGGAGGACCCGTTAAGGTTATCTAACGGGCTGCTGCCTAGCCCCTCCCTAAAGGGCCACATGGTTACCGTTTCCCACTCGGGCTCAATAAAAACGGCTAATTGGCCGTCCTGTGACCCATGACATAAACGACAAGGCAGGGGCTATATTACTAAAGCTAATGGTTACTAATCTGCCCATATAGCTACTATCGGACTGTTATAGAGCCTAATAACAGCCCAACATGGTGCGCTAACACACCGTCATTAGCATATATGAGTAGACTAAGAGCACAGGGTTGAGATGTTTTTTTTTTCTCAAAAAAAAAGACAGAACAAACATACATCATTCTACTTCGAGTGTCATCAACCTACAAGGAGACACGGCAACACATAATACCGTTACACAACAACAGCCAAGAACAAAGGAGCCAGAAAATATTAAGTTTACATCAGATTCTATACTAATACACTTGCATAACAATACCTCCTCTTTAGCTGAGTACTTTGCTTTTACTCTTTTCGTGGTCACGCATGCCAGACGTGGGAGAACCAAATTCAGTGAACTAACCAAAATTACTGTTTACCGGAATGCCATTAAAACAAGCCTGATGCGCCTCATGTCTCGAGGCTCCCGTTATGAACAGATGGTGCTGGCGTTAGACCCTCACATGCCCTCTTTCTCGCATAAGTCCAACAGCTGCAAGGTCTGATGACACAAATAGGTGGAAAACAGCCATTATTCATTAACAAAGTATTACATAAACTGCTTTAGCATAACGTTTTACTGGTAAGCTAATACCATGCTTTCTTCGTTTTACCTATATGTTAATAAATAATACCAACGAATATTATAAGAACACCTCATTGACGAGGTGATAATGCCAAAAAGTCGATATGCATTCCCTTTCATAACTATGCCAATTGGCAGAGCTGGAATATTTTATTCCATTAACTGACAAATGGAATGTTCTGAGAGATGATAACCCCTTCTCTCATTGTATGTATTCTTAGTTGTTTAAGTAGATAATGGCAAAAAGTTGATGTGCATTCCTTTTCTTTACTGAGAAAAATTAGAGAAATGAGTAGTAGTTCTTGTCAGATCTGATGTGATTTGAAAGCCAGTTAGCATGGAGATGCAAAGGGCCTGCCAACAGTTTAAGTGGCAGCTCCAACTCTTAATGAAGCAACAGACCTTAAACCTTATGGTAAGATGTTTCTTCTTCCTTCTCGGTTCCTCCCTCTTAGGTGAATGGCACAATGTGTTAGCAGAAGGCTATAGATTCCAGCCAGAAACAATACCCATCAAAGAACGAGACATCAAACTATGGTTCTCTGTTACTAAAAGAACATAAGATTTTAGCTTTGCCCCAGTTTGGTCTTACAAACTCTAACCTACAAATTGCATCACACTTACTTACACTAGTGTTTTCCAACCGTTTCTAAACTGTCATGCACATCGGATTAGCTAGTTTATACTAAAATCATCATGTATTTAGATTAACTGATGTTCAATCATATCTATTTCAGTTAGAATTTTACTGAAGAAAGCAACATCCGTCTTTCTCAACATTGCATTTGATTAACAATGAAGAAAATAAAATAAATATTCTTGAATTCTAGTCATATGGAAGAACTATTATGTCCGCTGAGTAAGATATATATGGGCATAATTTTGACAATGATAAATATCTGTGATAGCCAGCTAGCCTATTGGTCTGCCCTGCCAGGTCCATCGAATCCAAACTGATTGACCAACTTACCTAGCTTCACCTAATTGCTCCACTCCCTCTCCTCAACTGACCATTGGCTTGACCAACCCCCACTCGGTTAGATTAATATGTGCAGCTTGCGTACAGCATGACAAGTCAACTAAACTATCTGCTCAACCAACTTGCCTGACCACCACACCTTGCTCAAATAGTCTACTCAACCCTCCCATCCTGTCTAGTGTGTCTAACTCAATCAGCCCAATCAATCCATTTGATTCCTTTGCCCAATCAACTCGTATGACCCACTTGAGCCAATCAAATTATATATGAAATGAATAAAGTCTATTTTTTATAAAAAAGGAAATGTCAATTCCATGGAAACGGCATTCAAATTCATTTTTGCAATCAAACATGAAAAAACCTATTCCATAAAAATTTATAGGAAATAGCTGAAGTACTCTAAACTTTTCTCCAAAAACCTAATCAGTTTTAATCTGACATATAGGGAAAAGAAAAAGAATATATCAACCCACAACAAAAACACAACAAAGTGTTATTACCTCAGATATAGAGAGTTCAAGGCGAAACTTTGGACCATCATAGTGATGCAAAACTGGCCGAAAGGCATCTTCTTCAAGAGCCTTATAAAGTTTTCTAACACGAATCCTCACCTAATATTTTGCACCAAACACAAAACCTTAGTGTAGAATGTGATGCACGAGAAGGCTTGATGGACATTATTTACCTGTGCTGGAAACCTGGACTCGCCTTTGCACTTTTTGTCTTCCCAAGCTGTCGGATCAATGTTAGAACCCCCAAAACTAGCAGCCTACCAGAAACAAAGCACTTATATGTGAACAAAGCAAACAAGAATATTCAACGTTGAAAATAACTAGATTCAATTGCTAATCTCCTCACACCTCAAATAGATAGACAAGAAATGAGAAAGGGGAAAAAAAGCTTTCCAATCCTATTGTTAAACTATAGGGGATATTTTCTCTTAATCTTTCCTCCAAAATTTGACTAAAACCTTCTTGCTAAAATATCCTGATGCATTAAATTAGGAAAAATAGTGGAGTCTGCTAAAACTCTAGGCCTTGCATAGGCCTTGGTTTTGAGATGGTTAGCTCAAGAAGGCTAAAGGTCTTTGGCCTAGGTGACATTGTGAAAGGGTTGAGTCCGTCCATATTGTCTTGAGTTCATCTTATGTGGGTAAGTTTCATCCAGGGCAGGTGTAAGTTGGCTGGCTTGTTAGCAGCTCACCTTCTGTGAGTTGGATTGGGTCCAAGTTTGATGGGCTTTCTAGGTTGGGTTTAAAAGCAAGGTGATGTTGTAGTGTGGACTAAGGTAAAATTTAAGTGCAAGGTTTGGGCTAAAGTGGAGATTTAAGTTGAAAGATTGGATTGAAGTGAAGATTAAGTAGAACGTCTAGGTTGAAGTGGAGATTGTGGAATGAAGTCCATGGGTATTTTTGTCACTTGAGAGTTTGATGTCAACTATAGTTGGTCTAGTAATCCATCTAAAGTCCCCTTGGGTCATAAGCAAGCATGATCTATTCTTGGAATGACGACTCTATGTTGATCTAACTCATTGGTCACATGTCAATCCCTCAGTAATTGATGTTAATACACAGAACCTCACAGTGTAAGCATGGAATGAACGCGTAAGAATATAATGAGCACATGCCAACGATCCATCAGCCTGCTGAGATGTTGGGCATTTCTACCCACTTCACCGTTCAGGAGAACTAAATCACAATATTATGGAAGTGAAAGATCTAAAGTGTGAAGACATGCAATCATGAAAACAAATAAAAAACTCTCCTCGACCAAGATAACATAAACACTGCTACAATGCCTTGTTCACTTAGGTGATAAAACTAGCAGTACAAACCTACAGACAACTTGAATACAGAAGCTTAACTGAAAATATACTAACCTCAAATATCCCATGCAATTGATGAGTGGTATAATTGTATAGAAAGAGGGGCAATCCTGGAGTAATGGCTCGTACTGAGTCACGGTATCTGGGAGGCAATCCTGCAAATGCAGTCACAAGCAAGTGAAAAATTTTATAGCTTGAATAGAAATAATAATTGTGAAGTGCGTACATAGAGGTACAGCTACCTAAAACACTTAGTCACATTATCAGATATGAAACTTTCACAACTTGGATAGTACATAAAAGCATCTACAGGTAATTGATCTAAATGTTGTAAGAGAACAAAAAGAAAAAGAAAAGTAAACAATGATGAATTAGTAAAAGATGGTGCAGATGAAAGTAAAGAATTGATCCAAACTCTAAACCAATGTTTTTTTATGTCAGTTCAATAATGTACTGTCTATATATCACTATGCTAGTAAAACAGAAAACCTGGAAAAGTTAAAATACTTCTAGTTGCATTGTCGGGCACGATATTCTAATTTGCCATACTAAGTGGAGATACCCCTTAGCCGCTGAAGAAACATTGCAAGAAGGAAAGCAATAAAAAATAGTTGACTACCATCTCAAATCCTTTTGTCATCTTATAAGACTCAACAATCTAAACTGAAAAATTATATCAAAATATTAAAATACTGTGAGATAACTGTCCTAAAAGAGATTAAATGGACTGACATTTTCCAGTAAGCAGAAAAAAAAAGACAAGTAATTTGCCTAAATAGGCTCGATAATATCTTTCCACGTGATATTTAACAAATAACAGATACCATGAAGTGAATTTACATTTCATGGTTCTTAGCTCCAAGTAAAATAAAAACGATGCAGAACATCAATATCATACGAACAAAAACCATTTTAGTTGGGAAAATGATTTGTTCGCAGACAAAAAAAAAGCTCAACCAACATGGCCAAATATTGGCTAGATGCATGATCAAGCAATACTTTAGCAATGCCAAACTACAAATCAATTGCAAAAATCACATAGTTGCAAACCAAGTCACAAATTGATTAAGCTGAAAGATCATACCAAAAAGTTGCCGTTTGAGATCTTCCTGCATAGTATCATTGTTGCAAACAAAGATATAACCACCAAGAACTTCATTTCTAGGGAGCATCTCAGTTGAGGGTAATGTCTTAAACCTCTTATCAGCAGCAACATTGTTGTTGCTGTTGATAATGCCATTGATGTTGTCGTAACTGTTGCTGTCATTCTTATTGTAGTTGACTTCTCTGTTGGCAGAGTTTTTAGCATACTTGTTAATTGCATAGTCCAGCTTGAAGCTATTGATCTCGTTAGTGTTGCTTCTCTGGTAGGCATTGCTCATGCTATAAGCACCATGGAAGAGACTCTTTACAGAAGCATCATTTATCTTCAGATCCAGATTCATAAGTCCAAGATTGATGTTCTCGAGTTTGTTATCCTCATGGAACTCAACCTTGTCATACAGTTTAACTTCAATAGAGTTTTTTGAGTACTCCAGATTATTCTGGCGCCCAACTTTTGACTTTGTCAGTTCAGCCAGTTTGGAAGTCATAACAGACCATTGATAGTCCTCTAAATTTTTTGTTTGACCTCGGAATTCATCTCCCAATTTCCAGAGGCTATCCATCTTTTGACAAACCTAAAGTAAAATAATCCATCTTATCAAGGTGATAATCAATTTTACAAAGCAAAACCAACAAAATGACGGAAAAACAAAATCTATCTTTTGAAAACCTAAATGTTTATGAAAGTAACGCAAATTAAATTATCTAATGGTCAAAGAAGAGAAATCTAACCATACAAAACAGCCAACCAAAAAGGACAAAAAAAGTTCTTAAACTGTGCGGATTAGGTAGTCACATAAATATCTACAATCCTCTCTGAACAGAAGAGATTACATAGAAGAATCTAGGTAATTTTTTGTCTATAGATCTAACATTGACTAAAGACTTCATGGTAAGAAGATCTTCTGGTTTAAAATTCACTGATCAAAAGAAAGATTGGTTACACAGACTAGAGATTTGACATCCACTCTCCAACCCCTTTGAACAGCAATTTTAAATCACAGGAAACGAACTAAACGAACACAAGAAGACAATAGTAAAATTCTAACTGAGAAAGCCCAGATCTGAGATTGGGGAGAACATGATTTACACCGTGATGCAAATAATGTCCCACAAATCACCTTCTAAAGTAGAAACACAAGAATCCAACCTAAAAAAGTCGGTTCCGTCTAGAAAATTGTCATCCAATGCTCTATGTTCCATAGTACTGATGATTCGAACTCCGGAACTCCAGACCTCCACCAAAGGCACTCGGGATCTAGCTCGCTTACCAGTTGGTACGGCTCGAAGCTTTTTGAACAGCGAAAAGAAAACGAAACGAACAAGATAACACAAACCATTTTGGTGAAATAAAGTCCAGATCTCAACTAATCAGATCAACATTGGGGTGAACGAACATCAGGTAGGGCAATAAGATTCACAATGGGACTAACTAAGCTTTTAAAACATTCAACTTAAAGAAGACAATCAATTTGATTATTTTAGTAAAATTTCAGCTGAGAAAGTCCAGATCTCGACTAAATCGAAGCTTGCAAATCAACATTGGGGCGAACAAACAACACGTAGGGCGACAAGATTCGCACAGACTCACTAAGCTCTTTAAACAGAAAATTTAAACAATAGTAAAAAAAAGAAAAAGAAACGAACAAGAGAAGAATCTATTTGATTATTTAAGGGAAATTCCAGCTTCGAAAGTCCAGATCTCGACCAAAACGAAGCTTTCAGATCTCCATTGGGGCGAACAAACAACAGTTAGGGCAACAAGAATCGCATAGGGACTCACCTGTATTCGACGCTGAAGACCAGATCCGGTATCGGTACGGCTTGTTGACGTAGAAGAAGACAAACCCCCTCTCCCTCTTCTCCTTCGTGGGAGAAAAGAGGAAAGCAAATTTCGTTGACAGAGCTAATAACATAGATATATACAGAAGAAAACCGTTTGACCTGTATAGGCTTCGCGTTGCCGAGAATTACTTTGCTGCCACTTGAAATTTTCGCTATTTGTTATTCCTTTCGTTAATTAAAACGACGGGAAAATTTTCATTTCACTGCTGTGATTGTGAAAATTTATTTGCTTTTTCAAAATAAGCTTGCAATTTTTAAAACTTATGTCACTTCACCCTCCAACAACCACCCCAGCAGATATGCTTATCTCGGATTCTATTCGTGTCTCGGCAAGAGATATCTCTCAGTGGATATCTATTCATGTCTTGGAGGATATACTTATCTCGGATTCTATCAGTGCCTCGGCGAGACATCTCTTTATGGATGTCTATTCATGTCTCGGAGGATATGCTTATCTCAAATTCTATTCATGCCTCAGCGAGACATCTCTCGGTGGATGTCTATTCATGTCTTGGAGGATATGCTTATCTCGGATTCTATCCGTACCTCAGCGAGACATCTCTCGGTGGATGTCTATTTATGTCTCGAAGGACGTTTTAGTTCCCCATGTATTTATTTCAAGACATCCCTAATTTACATGTTTTATGTGTTCTCTGACAGCAAATAATCTCTACCGTAATCATTTATGAGGTATTGCCTCACATTAGCTCCTCACATGGTGCATTTATGGAGTTATGTCTCCACACAGGGGTTACATTAATATAGATATGATGTTTTTTACTCTCTGTTATTCCATGCTGTTGTCAAAATATCTTAACTAACTATTCTATATAAAGAGACGAAGAGAATAAAAGAAGCAGGTTTGGACCTTCTTTTGACTCACTGGTTTTTTTATATTCCTCATTCTTTCCTTCTCCTCCTCCACCTCCTGACTTGAGCGTCGGAGTGGTAATGACGGAGTGCTTCCGGTGTCCCCCGTCGCTCTATTTTTAATTCCTTTTTCAGGTGTTCAGATTTGG
>JBAMHZ010000017.1:5125998-5139272 GCA_037177395.1 Alpinia galanga | reverse complement strand
GATCTTGATGGTTTCAGATTTCTTCTACCCTAACTTTGGTGGTGTGGAAAGCCATATCTATTATCTATCTCAATGCTTGCTTAAGCTTGGCCACAAGGTTGAACAATTGTTTTCTTTTAGCATAAGAAGTTCACTAGTTCAGGTTTTTCTTTTGTTTTTTGTTGCATCTTTTTAAAAGATGGAACCTGATCTTAATGCTTTTGCTTTCAAAATTGGACTAGTATGACCGATTCTAGTTTTTGTTGGTAAATTGTTTCTTTTTCATTCCTGGCTTCCTAAATTTATCTGTCATTTTCTACATTTTTTGTAGCTCAGGTGGTGGTTATGACACATTCATATGGTAAGCGAACTGGAGTACGATATGTAACCAATGGTCTGAAGATTTATCATGTGCCATGGAGACCATTTCTTATGCAGAATACATTACCAACCTTTTACTTGACCCTTCCCATCATAAGGACCATTGTAATTCGGGAGAGGATATCCATTGTTCACGGGCATCAGGCCTTTTCAACTCTTTGCCATGAAGCACTGATGCATGCCAGAACCATGGGTTACAAAGTTATATTCACAGATCATTCACTATATGGTTTTTCTGATGTAGGAAGCATTCACATGAATAAGGTGTTGCAATTTACTCTGGCTGACATTAGTCAAGCTATATGTGTTTCTCATACTAGTAAGGAGAACACAGTTTTGAGATCTGGGATAACACCTGACAGGGTCTTCGTGGTACCTAATGCTGTGGACACTGCTATGTTCACTCCTTCTCCTTATAGACTCAGCTGTGATGAAATTGTTATTGTTGTCATAAGTAGATTGGTCTACCGAAAAGGTGCAGATCTCCTGGTTGAGGTTATTCCAGAAGTTTGCCACCTCTTTTCAAATGTAAGTAAAATTCATTAATTCCATTTTCAATTTACATTGGAAGCTTCATAGATAAGACAAGTTTGTGAAAATAGTTTGATGCCTAAGACAAGATTCATACATCTTCCTATTCAGATTTTCATTCAGAAATTTCATGTTAAGTTATGCCTCCTCATTGCTTCCTCTGTTAAGGTTCATTTTATAGTTGGAGGAGATGGCCCCAAACGTGTACGGTTAGAAGAGATGAGGGAGAAGCACTCTCTTCAAGATAGAGTTGAAATGTTAGGTGCTGTGCCACATGCTCGAGTGCGATCTGTTCTGATTTCTGGCCACATATTTCTAAATAGGTATTCCTTTCCTAAGCCTTTTTTTAATATATTCCAGTTAAATTAAGCTATCTACATGGTGCTGAGAATATTGTATTAATGGGTGCTAGTTAGTTGAGTTGGCATTTCCTCTTGATTGGATTTGGACAATTTTTTACATTTCTATGTTTGAGGCTGAAACTTTGATGGAATCATCTGTTGTTGATTGAACGAACTGGTTCACATAGGTTTTCAAAAATATTTTGTATACTGAAAAATAATTCTTAGCTTTGACAGTGCTTGAAAATCAGGAAAGCATAACTGAGATAGGCTTATTATTGCAGTTCCCTTACAGAAGCTTTTTGCATAGCCATTTTGGAAGCTGCTAGCTGTGGTTTGTTAACTGTGAGCACAAGAGTTGGAGGCGTCCCAGAGGCATGCATCAAAGCTTGCATATTGTTGATGGCATTTTGCAGATTTTTTTTCTCAAATATTTTACCTTGTTGAATGGCAGGTCCTTCCAGATGACATGATTGTGCTTTCAGAACCCGATCCTTGTGACATGGTCCGTGCTATTAGGAAAGCTATTGTTATGCTTCCAAGTATCGATCCATATGTTATGCACCAACGTGTAAGTTGTACTCAACAATGTTAACAAATTCTTTCCTTCTGGTGTTTGATAGTTTTGCTATTATGTACATGCATTCTTTACATTTGAAAGAATATTATGTTTTGCAATAAATTATATCAGATGAAAAAGCTTTATAGTTGGCATGATGTGGCCAAAAGGACAGAGATTGTTTATGATTGCGCTTTACAGTCATCCGATGAAAATCTGTTGCAGCGCCTGCCACGGTGAGAAAATAGCAAATCACATTGCGATTCTTCACTTGTGTCGTGGTTATATTGATGAAAAGCTGATTCGAATATAAGTGTTCCCTTTTGACTGAATTAACTAGGCTTTCTGTTTATCTACTAAACCATTTTTAGTTTAATGAAATATGTTCAATTCTTTTGGTTGTATGTTAAATTTTTATGGAAACCCACGGTGTTCTGAGCATGGCCAGGGATCCTTATTATGGTTCAGTCAGTATCACTTCCTTTTGTGTTGATTTATACTATTGTTTCTATATGATCAGATACTTAAAATGCGGGAGTTGGGCAGGCAAGCTGTTTTGCTTGGTTATGATTGTCAATTTTTTGCTATGGCGCCTCTTGGATTTGTGGCAGGTAAATCGATTACCTCCTGCTGATTCATGGCCGGTCTCACATTAATCACCATATTGCTTTGGAGGAAATTTCTCATGCTACGTGCCCTTTTTTGTCTTTTGTTTTTATGGGAAAAGCCTGTTGAAAGCATCGAAGAGGTTCCTGAGTTGGTGTTTCTTCGCAATGAGTATGAAGATGTTGTGCATGACTCAACTTAAACTTAGCATCACGGTGGACTCTACAGGAAGTTGGTGCAGTTTGCAAGTGCCCAACATGCTTAAGGTATCAAGATTTTTTTCTTGAGGTAGAACCCTTCTGTAGATTGTTGTTATACGAAATCATTCAGGTTTATTATCTTGTCACATAGCTAATTTGAGAAATAAACAAAACAACAACAACAACCAAGCCTTATTCCACTAGGTGGGGTTGACTAGCTAATTCGAGAAACAAAAATATTTATTTAGTTCATTTTAGATTATGGACAATTACAGATTCTGTTGTTTTACATTTGGTATCAAAGTACATGTTCCTTTGGTTGTTGATTTGCTCAATTTGCGACACTCTTTTATTCCTTGTGCTCCTTGGAAAGGTTTCTATTGTATTTTGTTTCAAAATGATAATGTATTCCTAAACTATTTGCTTTATTTTACTATTGTTTGATCACACCACACAATTCAATCATTGCATTGAAGGCATCATGGAGTAGGAGAGTTCTAAGTCTTCTTCCAAAATCAGGTAACACAAAATGCATTATCTCAGGTTTCTGCACACTTTGAAAGTATTCTTATGTTTCTCTATATCTGAATGCGATAAAATAACACAGTTCAATTGAACTTACAAGTGATTTTTGCAGTTGGGTTTCCAAGTCTTCTTCCAATATCAGGTAACACAAAATGCACATTCTCTCAGGTTTTTGCACACTTTTGAGTTATTCTTATGTTTCTCTCGATTTGAATGCAATAAAATAGCACAGTTCAATAGAAACTTGCACGTACATTTTTGCTGGGGAGTTACAGCTTAGGTAATCTTTCCTGGATTAGTTTTCCAAAAGTTTAGTTCTCTCTAGAACTGCATTCCATTATTTTCCACAAAAGGACGTTTTAAAAAATATATTTGCATTTCATGCATTAAATTTCTCATTCATTGAAAAATAATTTTAAGAATTTTATTAACTATTGATAGATTAATTAATTATCAGAACAATTTTCCAACAAATTTGACTTTATACGTGCCTTCCACAGGTTCTATACAATAATAGTGCAAAAAATTTCTTTTACCTTTGCTCGTTTGTTTTCCTAAACAAATCCGAAATTCACCTGATTTTAGTTTATAAACTATTAGGAATAATTTAAATGTAAATAAGGAGATAAAATATAAATAATGATTAAAACAAATACGAAATAAACATTATGATAAAAATGAAAATATACTTACAAATTCGTTATGCTGCGCGGCTATGCCTACGCGCCTGTGCGCGACACGCCTCTCCTTCCCACCCGTGTCGGGGCCGACACGTGCGTGCCGGTGTTCTTCTCTATGATTCCTACCGGCATCGGCCGGAATCACAGCTGCCAGTGGCCGCCATTGGCGGCCGCGATTTTGAACGTTTCCAGTCAAATTTTGGCTAAAATTTAGTCGGGATCCCTCCGATACCGATCCCCTAGGGTTCACTCTCTCGATATATATATATATATATAATAACGGCCGTTTTGATTTTTGCGATTTACGGCTCGAATCGGTTATGTGCATCCTCAATTTCCAATTAACTGACCCGCTTAAAAAAGTAACAAAAAGAGGTAAAACGAGAAAGAGAGAGAAACGGTGAACAGAATGAGACCAACGGGCGAGGGATCGGCGAACGCACAGTTAAATCCCTAACAAACTTCTCGTCGGGCTCTTCCTCTGGATCTCGCGAACCCGTCGAACATTCGATTTCCTCGCGGTCGGATCCTTTTAAGAAGTAATCTCTACCTCCAGTGTTGTTCTACCTGAGGCTGTGCTCGCGGGATCGTTTGGGATCGCGGCGTGAGAGGTCCCGGTAGGAATTCTGAAGGAGAGTTGTTTTGTTGTTCCTTCCCCCGGGATGGCGTCGGCGAAGGTCATGTCGAGTTCGGTCGCGTCGTCGCGCAAGCAAGGGCATCTCGAATTGGGCAAGAAGAAGGTTCGATCTCAATCTGGTTTCTGGATTTTTCTGGCTTATTGCTTACTGCGCTCTGGATTTCGCAAGACCAACGTCTAAGAACCTCAAAAATGATTTATTTGGAGCAAAATTTAGATCTCGAGAGTTAGTCCGCGTGCAACTACGTCTTCAGCTGGCTCGTTGTTTCTTTTTGACTAATTCGACTTCATATGCGGCACACGATTCTCGAACTACCAAAGCATTGAATGTTCCATAGTTGTTGTTGTTGCCAAATGTACACTCCCATTAAAAATATTGTTTCTTACAAAGTAGAAACGGAGATAATACAATGAATTCAGCATCGACTAAGGTTGTGAATATCAGTATTGCAGTGTCAGGTAGACTGAATATGTGACACATCATGCATCCCTTGCTAGTCGTTACCACATTAGGTTGTTTTTGAAGCATTCATCAACATTTTGCTTCTAAAAGGCATATGGAGACACAAACATTTACAGAATTTGAGTAATAACTCGGCTTGCATGCACATAACTGAGATTGGTTACATTTTTTCTTGATTGTGAAATGGGCTATCTGTAAGGGGAATATAATCATAACCTGTTTCCTTTGTTTCTTTTTATCAATCTATGGATTTTTTTAATTTATTTTGGAGGAGTGAAGACCATATTTCTTGATGGACTGAGTTTGCCTTTTTGGATTATATATTTGACAATTTCATTGTTCTTATCTAACAAAATCATTCATCATTTTATTGAAATTAAAGAAACTTTCAGTAAAATTAAGATACCTAAAAGTGGTTAGTGGTATGGAAGTGTCAAGTGTGAAAAAGCTTAGAAGATGAAGATATAGTTGACTTAGATGAGCTATGTACCAAAATTTTGAGAATTAAGAAGATGCTTAAGGAAAGGGCAGTTTGGTGCACGAATCTCCCGCCAATGCAGGGACTTGGGGAAGGATCGAACGACATTGGATCTATTTTATGCAATCTTACCGTGCATTGCAAGAGGTTGCTTATGCGACTTAACCCATGATCACAAGATCATACGACATTAATTTTACCGTTGCACCAAAGCTCCCCTTCTATGAAGATGCTTAAGGAATTGAGGAAAAATATTTAAACACCAACTCTCTAGAATAAAGGCGATTTAGTATGTTATACTAGTTATAAATGTATAAATTAGTTTGTGAGACATACATTGGAACTTTGTAGAAGGGCTATTGAAAGGAGAATGATAGAAAAAGGAAATAATTGCCATCGATTTGATTTATGTCGGGAAGATTAACCATATGCTATTTATATAATCAACCAACTAAATAAAAAAAAATAGGAAATAAAAATTTGCATACGACTTTTATTGACTTAGAAAAATAACAAAATTCCTAGACCATTATTGTGGTGAATTTTAGAGAACAAAATAGTATATGTAACAATTATATCGATGTGATAAAAATCATGTATGATAATGTATTCACTAGTGCAAAGCATTGTTGAAGTCATTGGTAATGATTTTCTCATATCGTAACCTAAAATCAAGAGTCAGCTCATAGTCCTGTCTTTTCAGGTTCATATTATATAAATTCTTCAACCCAACAAAATGTATGTTATTTGTATATGCCATATGATATTTTCCTAATTGATGATTGTGTAAATATATTAAGCTTAAATAGAATAACAAGGACAAATTATTTGGAATTAAATGTATTAAGTAGATTTAAAGACTAAGAATCAAGAGAATAGTTAAGATGAATGAACATCAAAATTTTGTATTTGGTTGTCAGATATCTTGGGTTTATTATTTAAAAAGAAGGAAATATCGCTGAACATATCACTAATAATAGGATAATTGTTGGGTGGCTACGATCGAGAGGAGCTTCTAAAGGCTTGTGTGATACAGCCCACTGTAGTTTATGAATTAGAATCTAGGCAATTAGTAAATAACATATAAAACATGTTATAATAAATATGTGATGCTAATATGGATATGAGGTCTTGAGGTTTTTTTTTTCTTTGAAAAAAATTGTTAAATATGTGCTCTTTTATTTTCTTTGTATTTTTTTTCTTCTTTGTGTGCAAATGGCAATTTTTATTTCCATTTTTCAATTGGTTTCTTAGATCTCTTTGACTTGTTGATCATTTTACCTAAATGTTTTTGGATCTTGAGCTTGGCTAGCTTTTGATGAATACACTAATAATATTTAATAGGATAACTAGTTGGTTGTTGCGATGCAAAGGAGCTTCTGAAGCGTTGTGTGATACAACCCGCCATAGTTTGTGGATTTGAGTCTTAGACAATTAGTAACCAACTCATAAAACATGCTATAACAATGATGAGATGCTAACATGAATGTGTGGTCTTCAGCTTTTTCCTTTTCGAAAACATTTTATATAGTGTGTGCACTTCTTTTTCTTTGTGTTTTTTCTTTTCTTTTTTGTGCAAACAACAATTTTTCATTCTGTTTGTTTGACCGGTTTCTCAGTTTTTTTTTACTGGCTGATCATTCAACTGTTCTGAAATGTATTTGGATCTTGGATTGAACTAGCTTTCAATCTAAGTGGTTCAATCAGCTACTTCTATCTAGTTTTACCAAAGTAGCCACATGGTACTTATTTTAATAGAAAGAGGACGCTTCATTTTCCCCGATTATAAAAAAAAAAGAATTTAGACTGATGGACTGTAATGGCTAAAATTTTGACTATGCTGCTTTTTTCTCTACATTGTTTTTCTTTTGCCTAGCCTATTGATTCCAGATGATAGTCATATCCCACCTCCTGCTCTGTAACTCAACTACTGGCCCCTGTCTCTCTCCAGCATTTACTGTTGGAAAATTTGCTGGGGGTGCTGTTTGGCATTGTTGGCTTATTAAATCACAGTCTTCCAAAAATCACCTGTCTAGGCCCAAAATTAATTGGGTTTTCCTCCAGGATTAAGGTTTTGTTATTTTATAATCTTCTATATCAAAGTGAAAAAACATCAGTAGATACTTCTTTCTAACATCTTAATTTATCTGACTTACAGCATCAAAATCACTATATATATATATATATATCCATCCTACGTGTCACAGCAAGCATAAGTATCTTGTGCCCCAAATTTACCAATTTCTTTTGCTTTACAATTTAGTGGTAGAGAGGATTTCACAGGATTAACTGTTTGTACTGGTTTATTGATTTATCAGTTGGAGGAGTTCCGAAAGAAAAAAATTGCTAAACAGGTTGCATCTGCTGGTCAACTGCAGTCAGCTGAGTCAGACCAATACCTTGATACTTCTAAAAGCAATCAGCATAATGGAGACAAATCTTTCTTTGATAGAAATGGTAGAGATGTTGCTCAAACTTTGGGCACTACAATGCCTAATGAAGATAAAATAATTATTTCTTCCTTGAGCAGTGATGTTGATTCTTCAAAAAAAATGTTTGTTTCTTCATCTTCTTCGAACTTCAGCAATCATGGATTACAGAATAACTCTGTGCAAGAGATTAAGGATAAGGCATCCAAATCGCAGGAGAACTCAACCTTTTCTAAATTATCTAATGGTTATTATAACCATTGGAGAGCGAAAAATGAGCTTAGCAGTAGCAAGGAATCAAAGACTGGATTAGTTGATGGCTTCAGAAGAGAGAAAATTATTACTTTTAATCCAGATATTAAAGAGCCATATGTTGATGCATACATTAACAATTCAATTTCTTGTTTGGACGATGTTCAGTCAAGTGATGTAGAAAGCAGCAGTTCTTCCGCAGCTTACAACCATGATATGGATGCATCAGTTGCTTATGATATGAGCAATCTTCCTAAGAACATGGAAACTGTTTCTGCAAGGAATACCTTTGATCTTCGGAGCACATCAACCAATGTTTCTGTGGTATATGATGGTAATCGAGTCTCA
The DNA here is from genome assembly GCA_037177395.1 of Alpinia galanga. Classification (NCBI taxonomy): domain Eukaryota; kingdom Viridiplantae; phylum Streptophyta; class Magnoliopsida; order Zingiberales; family Zingiberaceae; genus Alpinia; species Alpinia galanga. Next base: position 5,130,863 of record JBAMHZ010000017.1, on the reverse strand, counting down.
GATTTTGATCATGGTAGTTATAAACCACGTTCTGTTATCTTGATCTGTTTACTCCTTTTCCTTTGTCAAATACTTCAATACTCGACTTCTTTTCTTACAAAGTAGTTTTTCATGCAGTTGAAAAATCATTTCAAAGTAGCAGTCTGAATAATAAAGTTGGTGCTCATAGCGTGGGTGGAGGAAGAATTGCTGATGCCATTAGTCATCGTCTTGATGTTGTGACGACAACTTTGCAGGCGCCAGAGTCTTCATCGACAAGCTTTGGTCCTGGTTTTGGAAGTTTTTCTAGCGAACAACTTCCTTTGAGTGCTTATGGAACCAATCATGGTCGATCCCGTTCTACATTTCTTGATTCACTTAGCGTGCCCACCATGCCTCCCATGTCCAATTCACTAAATGGAAAGCATGATAGAGATGCTACACATGGATTATTTGATGACTCAAAGTTCAAGAACACTGAGACTCACTTATCTTCAGTTCCAGTGCATCCATCTAGAGAGATTTTTCTGGAAAAATCCATAAGCTATACAACTTTAGATTCTACGAGGGAGAAACTATCAGCTGCTAATAGTTTGACTTCTTTGAATAATGAACAACAGCTTAACTACAAAGCAAGTGATCAAGATATGAAGGACTTAGAGTTCCCATCTTTAAAGAAAGATGAAGATTTTGCTGCTTTGGAGCAGGTTATATATATTTTTATGTTTTATATAGAATTTTAGCTAGACATGCCTTAGCAAATGTTTTTTTTTTTGTTGGTCTTGCTAAGTTCTATAAGAAACATTATTTCTTCTCTCTCTGAAAGAAAATGTAGGCCTGTACTCAGTCAACTGAAAGCTCATTTATTCCTTTATTGCAATTAAATTCAGGTGCATGACTATGAGTTGGATATAAATCTAGAAGCTAGAACATAGTTTCCAGAATTAGTATGGATTTTTAATTTTTTATATAATCAAAGGTTTGTTGCATAGCAAACTATAGTGTTGGTGCCGTACCAATCCTAACATATACTACCTCAAGGCTATAGTAAACAACAATTTCTGGTTTGGTTTTTCCTTATTTGGTGCAATAAGATGTTCACAATTAGCTTACTTGAGTTCCTTGTGACTTGTCAACTTGTGTTCTATGTGATTTAAAGCTCTGATTAGTGAATATAAATGATGATTTTTTTTCTTCTTGTTACTATGCTGCAATAAGCTTGTGTTTTTCTCAGTCGTATTATTTTCCTTATTCTACAGCATATTGATGATTTAACCCAAGAGAAGTTTTCATTACAACGAGCACTAGAGACATCTCAAACTCTGTCAGAATCCTTAGCTGCTGAGAATACTGCATTTACTGATAGCTTTAACCGACAGGTGTTTTGACTGGATGAGTGCATCTATTCTATGTCAAAGCAAATCTTCTCAACTTATTCTTTCCGATACATCGTTGTTTCTCCAATTTTGATCTTTTTTTTTGCAGAGCAAAGAAGTCAATCAGTTAAAATTTGACATTGAAAGATTGCAGGAGAAAATAAAGGCACAAATGGTTAGTCTTTCTTCTGGAGGTCTAAGTGTCTGCTATTTTTCTCTTTCAAAATTGTTTGAGGAGCTGACCCAGATGGTTTGGACTTGTGGATGGATGTTCTGATATATATACACTATTTTAGCAGGAGAATTTTAGCTCATTTTATCAGTTCGAACAAATAAGTTAGATTTAGTTGTGAGGCATGAAGATGTATTATTAATTGGAAAAGGGAATATCATATATATGTTCATGATACATAACAACTATAACAATAATATCACATGTGAGACTAAATTTATACCTCCTAGCAAAGGTATATATCTACCCCAAACTGTAGAATAGTTGTTGATCGATGTCTAACTTGGTTCATAAAATGGAAACACACAAATATTTTATCTGACCAAGTTGCTTGACAATGACAATGAAGTGTAAAAGTTGATAACTATTCCTCAATGCTATTGTGTGATGCCGAAGTTATGACCTCATTTTGTGCTTGCAAAAAAGGTAACTTTTCATAGTTTTTATCTTCTCCATTTTCCTTAAGTCGAAGGTACCACATGATGTTGAAGTTTGCAAAAATAAAAAGGCAAATTATGAAAGCATGCATAGAGAAAGAGGTTAGAGTTTCATTTTCTTTTCTTGTGACATAAGCAAGAAAATATCAGGAGAGAGATTTAGTCCTATGACCTATGTTACTCTGTAGTTAATGATAAAATGACTAAGAACATAGAATTATGCTGGGGAGAGAGATATTAGGTTATCTTTTATACTGTAACCCACATAGAAATTGATAAAAACATTGGAGACAATGGGATTAGATTTTTAACTGGTATTATTACAGAGAAGTAATGGAGGTAGATAAGAGACTAAATTTTCAGTCATTTATCCATGGTAGACATTTTCAGTCATGTTTATCCATTTTGTTGGGTAATATGTTTCTTTATTATTTTCCACAGATTACTCTTAAGTCCAAAATAATTTCTCATATTGCTGTTACTTATTTCTGGTGGTGATTTTTTATGTAGTGTGATGATTTCGCAATAAAACTAAGGTGGCATTGACAATCTCTGATTTGTTTTCATCTGTATCAATACCTGTAGCTTGCACTGGAGGCTGTTAAGTCAGAGCGCACTAATGCTCAGCTAGAATGCAATGCCGCTGATGAGCGGGCCAAATTACTTGCATCTGAAGTAATAAACTTAGAAGAGAAGGTAATTTATTTTACTTTTATTAGTTATCATCAAGAGGGATTTCCTACACATGATACAAAAAATGGAATGCACAGTGAACATCATTTACACTTCAGAATAAACTAAAAAAGACTCTTGACAGCTTATAAGTTTATCTAATGCTTACACAGTTTCACTTGTTTTAGTTTCTTTCTTACCAAATTGATTATTGCATCATTTTCCTTTTTACATTTTTAGAACATTTTATACTGAATGTGGGAGGTTTGTTGGGTGGTCCAAGAACTTTAGGCAGTTCTTTGAAATGGGTTCATTTGTGCACTGCTTATTCACTTTTTTCTGTTTGTCAAATATAGATTTCTGATTGGATGTTCAGATGTGCATGTGCCATCATGACGAATATATTTGAGCATTTTTGTGAACAGTGTGTTTAACATTGATTATGTTAAGGAACTTTTCTGATATATAATACAAGGTTATCAATGAATTTATCCAACTACATTTTTAAAAAAGTTGGAACAGTAAATAAATTAAAACTTCTCTATGATCTCATATTCTTGTAGTTTTGAGTTGATAAGGCTTAAAAACCACATGATTATTTGATGTTTAGTTATGGGTGATCATGAAACAGAATATTGTTTATGGCATGGTTTAAGGAACCAGTATTGGAACTGGTTTGGTTGAAGGCCATCACTAGAATGGTTCCATACTGGTGTCCTGACTTGTGCCAACTCATGGTACAAGACTACACTGATCAATTGTGCTGATAAGGTATTGTGACAGAAGGGAGAAAGAGGAAGAGCGAGAGAAGGGAGAAGGATGAGAAGGAAGAAGATTTCATTGCACTGCTCACCTATATAGCACTATGGTTCATGATTTCTCAGAGAAGATAACTCGATGATTATTTCAATTCATAGAGCTCACAAGTCAGAAGCAATGTGTTAAAATCCAGTCAGATCAGTTGGTTCAACCTGTTAAACTGAAAAGTGGAGGCTAAATCAATTTGGTTGAATTTGTGGATGACACCCAATTTGAATTAATGTTTTTTCTACTGTTTCAACCTGAAAGACTAAGGAACAGCAGGACCTCTCGTTCTCTATCTTGTCCGGTTACAAAAACACTGGTTAGAAGTTCCCACATGCTCTCCCGCATTGCACAACTGTCAAACCATGCTACGCTTGTCTATGATTGTTAATGATTCCGAAGTTGTTTTACAACTCTCATTTGCCTTGACAAGTCTAAACCTAGGAGTTATTCCTTTCACTACTCTTCTTCATGCTTAATTTCTCTGTGTACTTTATAGTTGATGTGCATTCTAACCTCATCCTACTTAAGCCTACATCTTGTCACATATCTACTTATGCTGAGTTTTTCAAGGACATTATGGGTAGTTCCAATCAGATGGTTCCAACATAATTCTAATAACATCAATGTTCTAAAATAAATCAGTTTAGGGTCTAAATGTAATTTTATTCTATTTCTACTTTTACTATTTTACACTAAATCTATCCTTTCTACTAAGATTGCGGCATTGTAAAAGCTTGTAGAAGAGATTCTCTCTAATGAAGTTTCCTATTGTTATATTCTCTCTTCTATTCCATGAGATCACTAACTGAAACTTGGAGTCCTCCATTAGATAGTTGACTGAGGCTTACAAATCTATTGTGTGCTGAGTGATTGTCATGAACTGGAAAAATACTTGAAAAATATTTCTTTTTTTTTTGTTCTCCTACGATGGTATCACTAAGGAAGTGTTAGTTGCCAATATTATGGTCAATCATTCCTGTACTTAGTTTTATGTAAACTTCAAACAGGCACTAAAGTTGAGGTCAAATGAGCTAAAGCTGGAAAAGGAATTGGAGAACTTGAAATCTGATTTAGCAGCATATCAGTAAGATTGACATTTGTTTCACTTTTTCTGATTACTGGTTTGTGATTTATTTTTAATTCTCTTGATATTTATTCAAAAGGAACAAGATGGATATTGTGTCCATTACTTTGTGGAGATTTGTATTGCAACATTTAAAAAATGATGCACCAATTATATCATGTCTGACTGAGTGTCTTTTCTATTCTATCCAACAAATTATATATTCATTTAAGTTGTAATAAGTTTTCTCATTTCTGACAAATCAGTTAGAAGTTCAAGTTGTTTTTTATATCTCATGG
>JBAMHZ010000017.1:5096621-5111800 GCA_037177395.1 Alpinia galanga | reverse complement strand
CTTCTTGTCGTCGACTGCTCACATATATTTCCAGAAGGAATATAATTACGTCTATATATATATATATATATATATACATACATACATAATGAAGTGATGAATTACCAACAGTGAGTCATGTAGGCTTGTGGTGGTGCAGATTTTGGGATTCTGGGGTGGCTGGAGAGGAATGATGGCGGCGGCAGCGGTGGAGGTGGGCGGTGGAGATGAGAGGGAGGAGGAATGAGAAGGGAGTTGGTCTAGTAACAATTGATGAATCTTCATGGGGATGGGAATGATGAAGATGAGAGGACTAAGTAGCTTAGCGGTGTTATATGTTTATATAGTGAGAAATGATGTGATGGCACAGCAAGAAAACAAACATGGATAATGCAACAACAAAGGGACCTTTTTCGTAATAATGATAATTAATTAAATATCTTATTCAAAATGTTCTTAGAGTTATACAGATCGATCGTCCCAAATGTGTAACTAAAAAAGCATGACACTAAATAGATGGATTAATGCACTAGTTGACTAGGTGCATGAATTGGAATAATGGAAGGGAGGCATGCATTTCATTGCATTGGGTTGCATTGCATGAGAGAAAAGTGAAGACCAAATGATGAGCAGGTGTTTTGACTTTGGAGGAGAAAAAAAGAGAGAGAAGGGGAAAAAAAAAGTGGGTAGTGTTTATTGGTATGGACTGTTGGCTTACAATAATCATGAAAGAGTAGTTGCAGGAAAACATACTCAGCTCCCAATGCTGGCACGTCAAATCCTGGTCGGGCTTCTTGCTTTCATCATTCAAGCTCATGCTTTGGAGTGATGGCAGATGGAATTCATGGAGGTGATCAAATCCTGCAATCCCTGTAAAGAGAATTACAAAAAGTCAAAAGACAGTCGAAGATAAAAGAATTAACAAATAGATAAATGTTATTTTGCCTGACAACTATGCTAAAGGTAACCTAAAAATAATACAAATACTTACTTTTTTAATGTACCTATTTATTTCACTATTTTGGTTACTATGTTAAGAATTAACCTTGATGATAAAATATTATTTTATTTTATCATATTTGATGCCAAAGTTTATTTTAATCATTAGACAACTTGAACAGTGAAAATTCAACTATATCACATTGTTTCAGAAGATAGATAAACGAACAATATTTTTGCATCATAATTGTGTACCAAAATCAACTGATAATATCAATACATTCAATGTATATATCAATTAATTATGAGCACAACTTTCCTACAAAATAATGTTGATCAAACTAATAACTGAAACAAACAATTCCATAGCAATAAAAAAGTATTTTAAATCAATGGATGAGAGGGGACCTGATTTAGACTTGTCAGAAGGGGGCAATCTCTGCGAATTTTCTATTATTTGGGACTGCAATTGGGTATTTGGCCATAATAGAATGGCAAATATGTTAATCTCAAGTATGAATATATAAAGCACAATACACACAAATATATATACACGCACATAAATATTACAAGCACCAGTTACATTTGTGTCCTCTATGTACAAGATCAAAATTTCTTTATCGAACAAGTGCAAAAGCAAGAATGCTCTTGGCACAAGATTGGCAAAGATGTTTTCATTCATCAGTGGTTTGAATAGCCGACAGTTGCAATTTCCCTCCATAATTCTCGCTCACCAAAGCCTGAAAGATGGGGAGATGTCAAACTATATCATACAGTATGTAAGCTGATGAATTTGATTTTGAGCTTCAGGGCAGGGTGGCAACATTTATTTCAAAGATGCTTGAAAGAATCAGAAACAACACATGAATGCAATTACACACACATATACAGAAAAATCCCTAACATTGAATTGCAGTAATAGTAGAACCTAGAATGTGAATTGACAAAAAATAAATGCAGCAGTTAATAGAGCAAGATGAGGATCTATGAGTTGTTGGCAATAAACAAACTGAGTGTGTGGATATATATTGAATGAAGTATCAGGTAAAAGGAAAACTAGTGTTTAGAAATACAAAAAGTTTTAAGTATGAGCCATAGTTCCCTAATACTGGAGCAATTCAGCTCCATTTCAACTTCTCAGAATCTCTATTATCGCAAATCCGATTCTCATAAATCTTGAGAATAATCATTTTGAGGGTAAAAAGTTCATCACAGGTATCACTTCCACCTATAATCAAAGAGTATTTTGTATGAAAGTTCCCCAAGTCATATCTTGCAACAGAAACCATTTAAAATGTTAATATTTAGACTACTCAAATTGTTTGAAGTGTCAACGAGGCATTGAATGATCAACAGTTTCCCAAGTAATAGAATAATTTAACGATAGGCCACCTACAAAACCATCTATAGTAAAAAAACATGTTCTCCATATTTCCAAATGCTTATAAGAACAGAGAGCCAAAACATTTCAGGCAATACTTTTATGCTCCCCGAGCAAACATGAGAACATCAGGAAAGTTAATATGAAAAGAACATCAAATTTCCAAGCTCTTACTTGGAAAAGAGGAAGTGCACTGTTGTATACTTGCAATAAATTTTTTGATGATGGTGAGATCCTGAAAATACAATGACATAACAAGTCAATATATCATGCCAAATCGAAATTGAAATAAAAACAATTAGTAAACAAGAAAAGGAGAATGAGATGGGAATTAACTACATTTCTTTTGTCCAAAGACAAGTATATGTTCCATAAATAAATAAAACAAAATTGTAAAAGTTCAGATGTAAACTAGATATAAGAAGTCCAAGTTAAATGAGCATACCGTTTTAGAAAACAAAAGCAATTATAAAGCTCCTCAATATCAGACCCAATTTTTAGAACAATGTACTGTGCAAGAAGCTCATGTAACCAACAGATTGCTTCGGCATATACTTCATTCCTTAATTCACAAACTGGCAACAGGAATGGAGCTACAGACTGCAAAACAGATGAAAGACGAATATCCTTGCTGGATTTGGCATGACTAGAAATAATGTTCAGTAGAATGTTCTTGCTTGTATTAAATTTCTCCATCCACCATGGTGGATCACCCGACCAAAGATTGCTTTTCACGTGCGGATCCAGAAATTGTACACATCTTGGAAAGTCAATGCGAGTATGGGAATCTTTAGAGGCGTTTAGTTCTCTGTGAAGTGGAAGTAGGCCATGTAAATCAGTTTGCACATCTTCAGGCAACTGTTCAAGAACAGAAGCATCTGCCTGGCTTAGAGACACAGGCATTAAATCAAACAGTTTAGGCTCCACCTTTACTTGATCTACATAACTGCTACTCTCCACATTCTTTGAGGGAAAAATAAATGAGGTGAGAGAAATGTAAGAAGGCCCACAAGCAGAGGCAATACAAGTAACATTTAAGCAAGAAGTTATTCACCTTCAGATATTCAGGAATGGAGACATTGAATTGTGCTTTCTCAGTGGGGTTGTCATTTCTGGAAGGGTCAACTAGTTCTTGATTAAAAGGCTGGTAAAATTATAACAAAAGAAAATTAAAGGGGTAATCAGACTTCTGTTGGTTAAATTTCTATTAGAAAGTTTGTTTTCTTGATAAATCTAAAGATTCAACCATAGTTTCATTCAAGAAAGCTTACATGCGCGCGCGCACAATTATAGAGCTCTAGCACAACATTATAATGCTATTACAGCCAATTTCTGGTTAGAGGTTTACTCTGATGAGTATGTGCATGTGCTACACATTTCTTAAAAGTTATGCAGTAGTGACCGGCTAAGATTTTGAGCTCCAGCATGAATAGCCATTGAGGAATTTTAGCTAATTAATAATTTTTAATTATCATTATCATTTATATAACTTGTTCTGATAATTTATATTGATGCCTATATTTATCCATGTGCAAAACAAATTGGTATGTTACTGGTATGGGATCCTAAAGTCCACACCAGATCAGTATCAGATCAACCCAAACATGACTGGAGACTCGAATATCTTCCATTCAATGACAAAATAGATGTAAACATGTCAAAAACAATTCTAACATGGCCAAGGAAATAAGCACTAAAGATAGATAATAAAATTGAAAGCAAAAAACAAAATGAACCTTCAGTTAATCAACTGGAAACAACAAAAGAATGTACAATAGTGATTGAGAAAAAAAATGCACCTCACAGATAGGCATTTTCCCTTTGTCTTTTGAATTTAGACCCAGTTTCACAGAATCAATATGCCCATCAGATATGCCTGCGTCAGCACTGTTAGTGCTTGCATCCATCAAGGATACAGTAGAGAAGCATACATGGGTCAAGCAATTGTTCCCTTTGCTCTTCCTGATAAGATCAGATAATTCCCCCTTGTAAAGAATATCCATTTCTAATATAATTTCAGTAGGAAGATTCTTAACCACGTCTATATCAAGATCTTGTAAAGGAGGCAATGCTGATGAACTAATTGGTCTGACACAATCAGCATCCTTAATCGAAGAGCAATTAGATCCTGCATCTTGAAAGAGTATAATAGACTTGTTATCATCTAGCTGATGTGAACCGTCTAAATCTCCTGATTCTGGTGCCCCACTAGAAAATGAAAAATCTGCAATGATAGCTGGGACATAAGAGATCACATTCAACAGATGTATATGTAATGTCCTAAATGAAAGGAAAAAAAAATATTCAAACATCATAAATAATAAGCTTGAACTCCATTATCACAGAAACCTCTGTGACTAAGGGATCACATCTAATAGATGTATATGCAATATCAAGGAAAAAAGTTTCCGAACACCATAAATCATAAGCTTTACCTCCATTATCACATTGTCTATCAGACTGACTAATTTGTTTGCATTTGCTTCTCGTTGCATGCATAGAAGAACTGAGCCATACTGCTATATTCTCACGACCTTTAGAATTTATCAAAAAAAAAAAACAGACATTAAAACTGGTCTCAAACAAAATATGTAGCAAAATAGAATCCTAAAGATCCTTGTGTTGTACAATTCCTAAATAATCAGAAATATGAAATGTGGGAATTCCCACAGCATGAATAAGAACCTATAAGAAGCTAAATGAAAGGACTTAACTTCTAGGAAATCTTGGATTAGCTCTTAGGAATAAGAAATCTTGGGAGCAAAGCCAATGATAAAAAATTTAAGGAATGCATCGAGGTACTTCATACAATTTCATCCTCAACATCATTATCTTCATTATCAGGGTTGAGTCTACATCACTATCATGTGTGAAGAATTATCAAGCAAACTTCCTAACATACCTTTTCTAGTAATCTTTGCACTCTCAAGCTTTGTTAAATGCAAGCCAATGCCTCGAACTTCCTTGACATCTATAAGAAGATAAACCTAATCACATGATTTGCAAGAAGTGCATTATAATTCAAGAAAATAAATAATCCTTCAGCGCTCCAATTACCTCAAATGCATTCACAATTAAATCAGGTTATAATTTAAGATGTATTATTCAGTCCTGAAAGATGAGATGTACTAAATAACAAACAGTTCATATATCTGCACTACCTGAAGCCTTGTTAGTTGTTCCTACACCTAGGTAATACCTTGACTTGGAAAGTGTCACGGAGGGACTTCTTGGCCTTAACTACTTTGCATAAAAAGCAAATGAGCCAAAGGAAGACAGCTCGCCATGCTCATGATGGGCGTTTATAGTCTAGAAGTAGCTACATGAAGAAATTGATCTGCTCTAAACTAAGACCTACCAATGTGAAAAGAGGAAAAAATTTTCTTCACTATTCTCACAAGGGCAGCTTCATTATCAATGCCAATAGGTACCTGCAAAGAATGGGATTATTACAATGTCTAAGACAACAGACCAATATTGCACCAGCAAAATTAGTTACACATTATGATACATTTGCAGAAAATACGAAAGAAAAAAAAGCAATTAAAACTCCTCAAATTTAATAAATACCGTAATGGACCGGCTCATATTTTCGCAGTCCCCACAGCCCATGAACTTTAACGGCTCAGTTGCTCCTTCCTTTCTTTTTTTCACCTAAGGGTGCATTAAAGACATTAATGCATAGCACTTCAAAATGACAGATATAAGAGCTTTGCATTCTGAATGGCCAGTAGATGTATAATACCTTCAATGTAACAGTGCGACCTTGTACTCCACATCCCTGCAGCCGCAATGAGACCTCCTTGCAGAGATTGACGAGGAAATGATTACACTGAAATTCGACAAAGATACAAACCATAAACACAATGTCATTCCTACACAAAAAAATTTAGATAGCAATTCCAGCTCCAAACCCACATCTGTCATATCATTGAACCTAATTCCCCAATTAACTTCGGCACCAATAGATTTTGCTTCCTGCAGAAAAACTCCAAGCGAAACATAATCAGTGGATGAAAGTAACAAAGCCCAGAATACAAACAGCATTAAACTTATGGAAGATGCCTAAACATATAAAAGCTTTCAACCAGCATCAACATGTGCCTATCAATGTATGTCCTCCACACTCATTTGAGTATGCATATGAATTCTAATCTGTGTTTCTTGATCTTAATTTAGAATTAATACCTCTTGGTAGTTTAGCAATTCATAAACTTCTGCCACATAGAACTAAAAGGATAACTACTCTCTAGTACAACAATTTCCATTAGTGCTAGTTTAGGTAAAGACAACTGAAACCATCATTTGAAGGCACTTAGGCAAACCTAGGCAATCCAATTAGATGAGTCCTTTAAATCTCAGTAGCCAGGAAATAGTAACATGGTATCTTTTGTGCAAGAATACAATGAGAAGCATTAATGAGCATTGACCACTCAATCACCAAGGTGCTCAGATCTCAAGAATAGCATATAAACTTTAGAAAAAGTGAAATACAAATCTATCACTACGATGATACTGGGAATTGACAGAATGTAACCAACCGAGTCAAGACCATGGTTTTTAACATATCTCGTAAAGATAAATGCTTAGGCAATGCTCCTTTGCCCCTGAATTTTGCCCTGTGTATCTTAAATAGTCTTAGATAGATGTGGTCCAACATTCGATGCACAATGTAATTAGTAAAAAAACTGTAGGTGCTGGGTCCACTATCCAGTGTGGGTCTGAGCCTGATTCTGTTAAGAAAGATTCTGAAGCATGGTCAAGTACTGCAGGTCAAAACCAAACTAAACAAATTAAAATAAGAAAATAACTAAACATTATTAACTACATTATAGCAGTATATTGGACCCTATATGAAAATAATGAAAATTCTAGTCTACATAAACAATGCAAGATAATAAATCATTCTCCATCAATGATAAAAGTTACTAATCTTCCAACACACCATTAAGACAATCAAGTAGAATCATCTATCCATGTATTAGTTTTTCCTAATATATTTGATTTTTTTCTAATCAAACAAGAATATTCAACAATGCTCTCAGACCTGAACTTCTCCAACATTTTGATTATCAATTCCGCGACAATAATTCCACAGCATGTTACCAATTTTTGCACCAAAGTCCTTCTGCAGAGCTTCCTATAGATGTAAATCAAACAAGTGGTTTTTATTTGACAATTAATAACATTCTGAAAAAAGTAGGGATTAGGGAAAACAAGGTGCTAGTAATGAGTAGTAATATTGCATACTTGTGTTACACTGGGAAATAATTATATATCAGAAGCAAGAAACTACACAACAAAAACCGTGCCATCTAATTATTCAGGATTTACTGCACGGAGTTGATGCAGACAATGACTGTAGATTCTGTTAATAATACTCATATCATTAATATTTTGATATGAAATCACAAAGTTGTTTGTCCTGTTTTGAACAACCTCGACCGTTGGTTGGTCATCTCAGTGAGTGCCTAGGAGTGACAGGTGTTGGATGTAACACACTACTTGTACTCATACAGTCATGCTTGAGTTTGGAGCAACACATGGTACCATCTTCTCCAATAGTTTTGAGAGCGTGCAGAGAGTATACTTAGGTTCATGCTACACTCTTGACACCAATTTGGCAGTTCAATGGTCATAATTTAGATTGCATTGCAACATTTATAATTTCATATAGCAATTATATCAATTGCAGTTTGGTGTGCAAATTAGATAAATTATATAGCATGGAGTGGTCAAATACGATAATTTTGTATCTATATTACCTAAAAATGATGTCCATTCATATTTGTCATATTCCTACTGAATTGTCCATAATGACTCCCTTTCTCGTCTCCAAGGCCAAGAGAATGCTTAAGGTCTGGTCTGTGTCTGTTGAGGTTTGACTTTGAGGTAATCTCTAAACAAGAATCATGAACGATAATGAAATTCATAAATTATAATTTAGTTTCTCGAAATGCAATATTATAGAAGTTTAAGGGAAACAGAAAAGATGGAAGAGAAGTGAATTATTGTATAAGGCAATATTTGTGAGAATAGAGAAAAGAATAAGGAATAAAATTAATAATTGAATAATAAAGACTTCACTACCTAAAAGCTAGAACTTGGTTGCTGGAAAAAAATTTAACCTTTCTGCTTACATTGGAACAAATAATGTAGTGCGTGCAAGGAATGAAGGCATAAAACCACATAGAAATCTTATTAACAGTGAAGATTAGATAATCAAATAAAGTAATGAACCTCTGAACAACAAAAACAAATTAACATTAAATAATTATGGAAAAACCTTTTGTATCGTGCGCATCTGACCACAGGTTTGAATTTGCCTCTTCTTAAGCTTCTCGTGTGTAGCATACCCAATGCCAGGAAGTTCCATAACAGGAAGATTATTTAAGTAGTCTTCTACCTACCAATCCCACAATACAATAGTACTAAAAAATGGGTAGATTTGGTAAATAAATTTAAAAAAAAACATAATGATATGAATGTAATACAACAAATTTTTAGAATAAAGTCCACTCAAAAGAAAATACTTTTTGGGTATAATGGCATATGCATATGAACAAAGCGTTAAATACTTTAACAACCAATGCATCAATGTGAAGTTCCACCTTTTTAGATGGAAGCAACCACTGGCCATTAGGTTTAGCAGACCTAGTAGCTAAACGAGCAAGGAGTAAATTCTCAGCAATTCCTGCACTAGCTGTACAACGTGTAGTCTCTGCAATCTCCTTCCTGATGACCAATGCTATGTCTTCAGGATCAACACCACATTCTGTCACATCTAAAAATGCTTCATCACAGCTTAATGCCTGCACATTCATCCAATGTTAGATTAGGACAAACAAGACAAGAAGATGGATAAATCAAAAGATGCACTTAAACTCATAGTAGTAAAAAAAATGCATTGTCTGGGATGAAACTCAATTAATGCAAAAAAAAAAAAAAACATGTGCAACCCAATCTATCTTCAAGAAGAATGTTTTGATGAATTAAGTACTGATTACCAAGCTTGCTTATATGTATATGTACCTTCATCTAGTACAAGATTTTACCAATTCTCTTACATTGAGTTGTAGTCAAGTAGTATAGGAGATGATTTTTAGACTCAAAAGTAATTTATGATTTTTTAAATTAATACACATGTTAAGTAACAAGTAGTAGAAATATGTACCTGAACTTTGTTGCAATGTTTATGTAGTATGTTGTAGAATTGATCAGCCACCTGCAGGATGCTTAGCAAGATGAGCATCTAAAAAAATGAAAAGATTAAAACTTTTCACTGCATATGGTAGCAGAATCATGCAATCAAGTGTATATTACCTCTTGATAAGCCTCAAAGTCATAAGGCAATGTAACAAGATTAGGGCAGCAAGCTTTGGCATCTCTGACAAACATCCCAGCCTTAACACCTGAAAGAAAGGTATGCATAAAAGGTGAATTATGTTTATCATCATCAAGCATAGGAACACTAAAAGGTGTAGGCACTCAAACTGCACCAAAATTTCTTGCTACATAATTCGCAGAAGATATTTCAGCAGTTCCTCTGGGGTTGTCTGAGTGACACACTGCTACAGGCTTATGAACCAAATCTGGGAAGTTTCTTACAGCCACCGATACGAAAAAGCAGTCCTTAGAAGGAACACAAGGCTTTTAGTATGCAAGAAAGCATGTGGACACCAAATGTACATGAAAGCAGTCAGAGCAAGGACAACAAAAATACACAACATCAAGACAAAGATATCTCTAGAATAATTTTTTTTTACCATATCGATGTGTATGATTGCAGTTTTCTGTTTGGTTGAATGACACTTCAAATTCTCATTGCTGCTTTTAACTCCAGTAAGCAATTTAGAGAATCGCTGTCGATACCTGTTTCTCCATGTCCCAATAAAATGCAGCCTGGAACTCTAAATACCAAATAGTTAGGTTCAAACCAAATATTCAGAACTCACTCTCTTAACGAATGAAACTATAGGGGTCCACTCCCCGCCAAACATAAATGCTAGAATCCTTGTGAAGTAGAGAGGAAAATTAAATTGTATACATAAACAAAAATCTCAACAACTTCTAGCCAAATGACAGCGCAAAATTAGAACAACAGAAAGAAATAAAGAACTTTCAGGAACCAAAAAAGTGCCTAGAGACCCATTTCTCATGGTACATTTAGGTCATACCTCAACAATGACAAACATAGATACTTTCTGTTCTCCCTAATTCCATTTTCTATTATATTTCAGCTGTTCTTGAATTTTCTCAGTAAAACAAGATTATTGTTTTGTATTCTCAATTAAGTCTAAGTCTTGACGGTAAATTATAAATAACTACATACTATACTATCATTTTTGAAAAGGTTCTCTTTTTTTTTTTGGTTATACGAAGGTGCATCTTGCAAATACATTAAATTTTGGTTGCTTCTGATCTTCAGAAACTCTCACTATCACCTTTCATCCTGATTCCAATGTCCAAATAATAACTTCTCATCCTCTCTTTACAACTGAGATATGTGAACCGCAAAATGCTATTTAATGTATGCTAATACCAGTCACCACCTCTATGAGATCTGTCTATGGTTTAGTGTGTTACGGTTTCCACTTCCAAGTTTTGAATCAGCTATGCAAGCCATGTAGGGTAACATTCAACAAAATTAGTTTAGGCCACATTCACTAGAACTTGGAACTTATATGGATGGCTCAGCAATAGCAACACACAAGGACAACAATAATGGCAGATAGCAACTAACTAAAGATTTTAAGTCGTGCCCAAACTGATTGTATAAAATGTAAACTCAACAATAAGAAAGAAGTGAAGAAAAAGTTTAGATGAATGAACAATAAGAATCTCTACAGTTAGGATTTTCAAGTATCTAAGATATATTATCTGACACAAAAAAAATTGAAATAGCATTAAACGAAAAGTTTAAATGGAGAGGAAACTATGGAGATATTATGTAATCAAGATATGCCTCATAGGTAATTGTCTAGTTTATAAGATGATGGTAGAATAAATTAACATGCACAAAAAAATAGAAAAGCAAAAGCGAGAATAATAGGATGGATGAATGCAGTTACTAAAAAGACAAACAGAAAAACAATTATTTGGTTGCAACTGGGTATAGCTCTGAAAAATGGTAATTGATAAAATAGGAGAAAATAGATTAATGGCATATATATTGCAAACTAGGTAGAGCTCTAATAAATGATAAATGTGAGAAAATAGAATAAATGCATGGACATGTTCACAGACCACTAATAGATTGGATAGCTTGAAAAGTCGAATCCAGAGCTGAAGGGTGAGTGGTAGAGCAAGACAACATAAAACTCTTTAATGTAACTGAAAGTAGTTTAAAATATCTGAATATTAATAATGATTTAGTCTTGCACAGAGTTCAATTGAAGGATAACATTCATATAACTGACCCAAATAATGATGCTCATGGTTTGTTTTTGTAAATCACATAAATTCCTAGTTAATTGCAAAAGTAAACTAACATATTAATCAATCAGTCAACTTCTGAAATATAAGATAAACAAAAGGCAATTAGATTTAAGTCAATGATATGAAATATTGGATAATAAATATTTCCAAGAAGCTTTACAGATATTAACAAGTAAATTTACTTGCAAAGCAAGTTAATCAAACCACCTTGAAGTAGTTCTCCACAAAATTTGGATCTGTAAGAGTTGAATGTACCATATTGGAAGCTGTGAATTCAGGATTAAAGAATGGTTAGACTTAAAGTATTAAATACTAGCATTAACAACAATGAGCATTTGTGGAACCAAATGTAACCAAAATGCCAAAGTAGTCTTGCACACCAGATGGTTCTCGATTTGCATCTCTTGCTTGAAAAAATTCTTCACTTTTCAAGCGTGCCAGATCACCAACCTGAATACTTATCCCTCCACATTCAGATGTTTGGCCCTCGGTTGGTACCACCAAGTGATTTTGACCCACCTTAATTTCCTCATCATGATTTATAGAACCTTTAGCATCGCTGCAGGTTGAAATGCTCTGGTGATGAAAGTAAGTTAAGAGTTGCTGTTGTTTGCATGCAGCATGTACAAGCTGATATGGAGTCCCTTAAGGAAAACAAAACACAAAATAAGCTTGCCTTGACATATAGGATGAGTAGATGCGTGGTTAATATAAACAGGTAATACTAATATCTAATAAGTATAAATTTCATTTTCATCACCTGAAACAATAAGCAACATGTAATTTTGTTACTCTGTTTACATAAAAAGCAATGCAATTGCCATATTTATCAGTGTAGGAACTTGCAGTGAACACTCCCAACTTAACGCATTTCACCATTCAAAAGAAGACAAAAAATATGGCATATTACATGTAAGACATCACAAAATGAGTGAAAGCACCAGCCACATGTTATCATCCCTGAAGATCCATTCCAGCAGGGAGATGTGGTTATTACAGCAATGGCCATTTGTGTGCTCTCAACTCCCATATACTTACCCAACCGGAGCATGCTAAATTACGTACTGATGGAATTTCAACACTTTAGTGCACCCAATGACAAACAATAGTGTGTCCCATTCCTTTGTAATGGCTAATGCTTTGTTTGTACATACAAAGGCTTGATGGTTTCAAATTTTGGCTATCCATCAGTCATCAGGGTACCCAAAAAAAATAAATAAAAAAAGAGAGAGAATGTGCTCTATCTGCATAATCACTTTTACAAATATAATACCAGTGAATTCAACCTATTATTTTGCTAGCACATCTCTGCAAACATGCAATTGCTTGCCTGAACAAATTCCAACCTGAAAATCATCTGTTAAAAGAGATGGTATTACAGCATCATAGGCAACAAATAATTGCATATAACATGATATTGTTGCGGTGTACTAAGACCTAACATAGGCAAATCTCAAGGAGATATAACAGCTGCAAGCACATTAAGAAAAGAAGCATGCATCAGCAGAAAGCTCACAACTCAAGAGTCTATTAGCCTCCAGGCTGTGCAGCACCCACTCAGGTCTCACGACAGGTAGCCCATGGCTGAACGCACTGAATCAATACAACCAGCACAAGGCGATCAGTCAGATAAAAAATAACAGTGCAAAATAAATTAGAGCAACTACAATCACACCGAAGGTTTCTCATTTTACTATCAGGTAAATTGCTGCATATGATATGAGTCACTGTATCTCTCGAGAAGTAATTTTCAAATCGCCCGCCATGCTTCAGCATATACCCCCTCAGTTCCTGATCACCAAATTCACCATCTAATTACAAAGGGTCGTTCGAGAACACAGTGTAAAACCTCATCCATTACCAAACTCATGAATTCAATGGTAAGTGAAGTGCGTTGGCTACGTTTTCCAGTTAATCATTTTTGACAGAGCTAAAAACCTGACTGGATGGGATGGTAAAACCATTGACGAAAATGGAGACCCCACGAAAGACGCCCTTATCTTCTTCGGAATCGGAGGGAGCGCCATCGGAGCCGAGTGACGAAACGGAGGCGGCATCCGCTCCAAATTGAGCTCGCAGCTTCCGATTCTTTTCCGCCATGTAGCTACAAGAAGGTTCAACATGAGATGAGAAGATAGCTAAGGTCTTGGGGTGGGGGATTAATTAACTTCGTTACCTTCCGAAGTCGGCGAAGGGGGATTTTCTCTTCGTCGCAAAGCGAAGGGGCTTTTGGGAGGTTTGGTTTCTGCTCCTCTTCAGGGAACCCCCAGATGCAGCCCTAGAAGACAAAGAGGAGGCCGAAGAGCAGGTACGATCTGAGGATTTAGAAGCCATGTCGCCTCCGAGGAGGCGGAGACGGGCGATGGAGTGCAGATCGCCGGAGACGGGCACGTTTCGTGTAGGTCGGTGGTCGAGCGAGTGAAGTCGGTTCCAAAAATGTCGTCATTTTATAGTCGTACCATTCGGCCCATCGAAACCAATCGAGGGCTTGGAAATGGGCCATGTCCGTTCTGGGCCGGTTTCAATGTGGACGAGATGGTAAATATGTAATAAAAGAAAATATTTAATCAGTAAGCGCTGTTTATTTCATGGGATTTTCAATCTTCAAAAATTATAAAAATATATGTTTTTTTATTTATAAGAACGCTAAATTTTCATTATCATTTTAAAAAATTAAAATAATACTGTACGGTAAGAATTGCTCAGCCCGAATACCCCTTCACACCGGACTCACAATATACAGAAAGAGGTAAATCATAATCGTCAATTCACACAACTAAGTGGCCTCTTAAGTGGGGGAAGCTATGTCCTGAACGAAGCATTCAGCAAGAATTGATTATTACTTTTTGGTATAAATCTATCATCCGAATACCAACTTAGCTATGTTGAAGAACTACCCTTCTTCAATTTTATACAAAGGGTTGAAATCCATCAATCTAGTGATCCTTACCAATTCGTCCTCGAGCTATTATAAGGGAAGTAAATCACAATGAATATTTGACCCTTAAGACTAGTAATCAATGCAAAAATGACACCATCGCATTTGTGAATGATTGACCCATTATCCATTATACAATATCTGTATATATTAACTACTAGGCCCTTCATGTGAACTACCCTTCTTTGATTTGGACTAAAGCTAGAGTAGCTTTAATTGCTCCAAACAATTTTGATGGACTATGATCCAACAACCTAACATTCCTGAGTTTATGATTCAGCAGAATAGCCAAGCTACAAACAGTAACACAATTGTCAATAATTAGGAGGTGAAATGACTAGAGTTCTAAAAGATTGGAATGGTAGTTTATTTTATTGATGCTTTAAGAAACCCGGATGAAATTTTTTTTCACCATTGGTGATACTTCAAAGAAGAAGGATAAAAGTAAAATGAGTTTGCTGCAGCTGTTTAGAGTGTGCTACATGAATTGAATCTAACTGAGTG
>JBAMHZ010000017.1:5074063-5096521 GCA_037177395.1 Alpinia galanga | reverse complement strand
TTTTTAAAAGAAAAGTTTTTTAAAATCGAGATTCACCCCCCCCCTCTCTCGATCATCTTCAATCCTACAGGGGCTATATGTTTAAGTATATATAGATTGAGGAGAACACTCACAGTCCAATAGAGTATGGTAAAAAGTGATATGAGACACCTGAAGGACTATAATGATATGTAGTATCTGAGATAGACAAACTTAGAGAAAAAGACACAACTAAGCGAGAATGGTGGCATGAGAAGGGAGCTCACGAGGTTAGTGCATCTAATCAATAAGAATCTTGATAGAAGAGTACATTGGTAGAGTAAGAAGGATACACATGAAGTGAGTGAGCCAACGGCCTTAGTACATTCAATGAATGAGAAGTTGGGAGGAAGACTGCTCAAAGTAAACTATGGTGAACCAAGTTGAATGAAATTATAATTAGAGCATAGAGTAAACTTAACTCAATTATAGTTAACCTGAGTCAGGAGTTTCAAGCGACTAGAAATATCATTATGGTCGATTGAAATTTCTGGTCAATTAGAACTTCTAATTGATCGAAAAAATTGTCTGATCGATCAATGTACAATAAACTCCTCTTATATATTTGAACAAGTTATTGAAAAGCCACATAGAATATGGTCGGACTTGGAGATCGATTTAATTTGATTGAGAATTGAGATATCAGAAAGATATCCAGTTGATCGAAAAGATATTTGATCAATTGAAAAGTTGCCACATTATTAGAAGTGATAGAGATGACTTGTTTATGGAAAGTTGCCACATAGTCAACCTACATCAAGAGTTCCGAGTGACCAAAAACATCATTCCGGTCAATTGGAACTTTCAGTCCAATGAAAAACATGTTCGATCTATCGATGCATAGGATTACTCTTATTTGTTTGAACAAGTTATTTGCAGGGATAAGGCCACTAAAAAAAATGTATAGTCAACCAAAAAACCAAATTGAACGTGGTCTATCTTTGAGATTTGATTTGACAAAAAATAAGAGATTGAAAGGACATAAGTTTCAGTCATTCAAAAAGTTATCACATCAATAGAAGTGATAAAGATGATTTGTTCTTGGATGAGGCCTTGTTCTTAGAAGAGGCCGAGAAGCTGAGTTAATAATTTTTTATCATTTGGATAAAAAAATTTGATTGACCTAACATGCCACATTAGCATAGTGATGAGCTTAAGGTGGAGGCTATAAAATGAGGATCAAAGGCACGAGATTAACACGTAACACGTAGAAACAAGCTTTGAATTTTTGTCTTGTCTTTTATGTTATTTGCTCTCTTACTTCTCTTGTAACACTTAATTAGTTGTATAAGAATTTCTCCGCCTTTAACTTTTTATTAAAGACGATAAAATTAATGGACAATTTTCTATGCATAAGTTTTAGTCATAGCAATCTGAAGATCGTGAACTAAATAAATCTCAATATCACCTGGTATGTTTGTATTTTGATTTATTAATATTTACTTTCTTTAATATGTATATGTCTTTGCTAAAAATGTGTAAGAATTTTTTTTTATTATATATATACTACTCACCTCTTTCCTCTATGAAACTTAACTCGAATGTTAACATTTCTTAGCCCATGGAGTTAGCTCTGTTAGTAAGTATATGAGAGTTTGTTTGTAGTGTGTAGGGATCAATTTTCAAGGAGATCACTTTAAATTATCGAGGATCACCTTCTATGTATATGCAAATTGGATTCCCGATTTACTCCCTTCTTGATAGAGACAACTGGGGGGAGTGCTAATGTGGCGGTTCTATATTTTTTTCAAATGCTAATATTTTTTATCACTCTAAAAAAATATAGAATCATCATATCAATAACTTCCTTCTTTTGCTAAGGAGAAGAGATATCAGGAGTCTAATTGACAAGTTAGATGATCTAAGAGGAGGGGTGGAGAGAGCGTTAAACGCCACACAAAGGGTGTCAACGTGAGGGCACTAGGTGAGAGAGTGTAGGTATAAGGTCGAATAGAAAACCTAAATTTTATAAGTGCATCTACTCCGATGGATATGCAATCGCAATCTACCATAGTAGATTCTAAAAAGCACTTGAGAAAACTACTATTGATGTTGGCTACACAACTCATCACAAATCTATCATAGCAATGGCTTTAAACGGTCTGAATTGGTTGCATGCTCGATGCACACCATTTAAATTGTAATAAAAAAAATAAAGGCGTTAGAATGAAACGATAATATTAGGATTTACGTAGGTAAAATGACACCATATTTTAATTTTTTTAAAAGTATATATTTTCTGTTCTTGCAAATGTAAAGCTTAAAAAAATTATTATCAATTAATATTAAAAATAAATAAAGAAACATCTTCTTCTATGAGGTAGAAAATGTTACTCAGTAAACGACTTAAATCAAATAGGCCAGTGCATGGCCCAATACATGCCCACTGTCTATATCTATATGTATATAAGGGCTAGTAAGGTTTAATAAACATCCAACGTGGAACTAAATGATCATGAAAACCTTTTCAGTGTTTTTCCTCCGTTTGAAATTTGTATCTTTTTTCCACAAAATTTAAACAATTTTTAGAGACTCCCCCTTCAAGTTTACTCAGAACTGGTTTTAAACACCGACACCATAAATAATTAAATTTCGAGTTTATAATTGAAATTAATTAATTCCTTTTCTTTCTTAAATTAAATTTTAAAGAAAAACAAATAGATTTGATAGGGCGTGGATAAATCCAACACAAGTGGTAGAGGTCCTCCTCATCATCCACATGCGATGCTCGGTTCCAAAAACACCAGGCATGAGCAATCACATTCTCACACAAAATCCATATAAGCATGTTATATCAATCCATCTCAAATTTCCCTTTGGCCTTTGCCTCAAATGGTTCGAACGTCTTCATCTGAAAGGATATGAATGTCATTACTGCCTGCACATGGTAGGTACGTTGTTTTTGTAGATCTTCTAAACTCAAAAACAAAACAACTTATGCATCTCTTTTTCTCCAAATAATGACTTCGCCCTCATAAATGCAATGCTAAAATTATTTTTGATGATTGATCCAACATGATTATAAGTTCATTATATGTGTGTATATATATATACACACACATAATGAACTTATAATCATATATACAAGAATAGAGAGATAAAGCCAGCAGCAGTAGCAACGACAAACTCATAGCCAACGACACAATCGTAGCAAACTTGGAGATTGTGCCTAACAGTGACTCAATGTAGAGAAGGGAAACCCTTTATTTGTCTTTCATTTGTTATTGATGATGGTGCTATATTTCTATTATACAATAGCAAGAGACAATCTTATACCTAAAAAATAGGGTGAGAACAATTCACCGGATGAGATTGACTATGAGAAAAACATTTGGCATGTTATTTAATATCTATGAGGGTCATGCATATTGGTGAAATAAACCAAATGCTTTTGTTCGTTATAATTAAATCCCCAATTATGATTAAGTGTACATGACCAAGTACACTAGTAGTTATTTTCATGATTAATTTACAAATTTAATGCTTTTAGTCTAATTAAATACATCATAATTATGCAAAATGTTGAAATCTACTAATCTAGCGGCCCCTATCAGTCCATCTCTTGATCATCGTAAGGAAGATAAATTATATTGAGTCTTTGGCTCTTAAGATTAGTAACCGGTGCATGGAGGGATGACACTCTTACATTTGTAGATGATTGACCTATTGTCCATTTTACAACATCTATATGCGTTAGTCGCTAGGCTCTTTCCGCAGGGGCAAATACATTATAATTAATATTATGGAATGTATCAACCTATCATGCATTTATAAGTTTTGTCTTAAGACACGATCAAAAATTCAAAGTGATCAAGCCAATAGATGCCAAAAATATGTCAATCATGTAGTACACTCATGCCTTCCGCGTAGATTACAATAATTTCATGTGTATAAATACTCTTTTGGTATAAGTAGATAGCATAAAAACATGGCATATATATCAATCATTGATCACTTAACTTAGCACAAAAATTAACATTAATCCCTAATTACTTACACATTTCATGCAATTAAGAATGTAGGTCAAGAAGAACACTTAGCATAAATGAGTGTAAGACGATGCACCAACTTACTATGGATGAACTAACTATTCTTCCCTAACTTGTTGATATACTCTAACTCATAAAAAAAATAGTGAGATGATGTTCTTTGGAACCTAATATAACTTAGGTCTAACTTGGTCAACTAAATATTTTTTTATATCTATTTTGGGGGATTTTGTTGCCCTTTTTTTATTGCATTCAATAGTTGTCCATGTGAATTGGTCTTAGTTTTAGGTTACACATTGAGTGACAATTGCCAAGACCATGAGGGATGTGGCTAAAGTATTGGGACTATTGATGCGACTGGAAAATGTGAATAAACTTGATCATTTTATTTGTTTCATGGTGCTTGTCTCTATATTTTGTTAATTGCACAACAAAAATAAATAGAAACATAAGCACAAGCACAATGATATTACAATTTTGTACATGGTCCAAAGCATTTGATTCTTCCTCCATGATTTTACGATTTGCTAGTGAATGAATTCCAAAATCAACATTATCTTTTCTCTTCTTTGGATACCTTGTGGAGGTAGAAAAACCTTTTACAATACTTATCCATACAGCAATATAAAGAAGATACAAAAATACAAGCAATGATATAAGTAAATAAATTTTATACAAATAAGATCATTGCTTTGTCTTCTGATAGCTTTGGATTACTCATTAAAGACTTTAGAATGTGACAACACTTGCTCAAAGGACCTCAAAGAACATTAGAAAAAAACCTTTAATGAAATAAGATTTTATAAACTTTCATTCGATTCTAGAATTTGCTAACCAAATGATTGCTCTATGGCATCAATCAACTGCTTTACTATCATTCAAATAAGGCAAGTACCTCCCTCTTATTCCAAGCTTCTTCTCAAATTTCCTTAATTCTAAGGAAGTCCCTCTTTTCCTTAAGGAAACATCTCCCAAACTTTGGATTATTCAAGTACCTTTAAAGTGGAACTCCCCCTTTTAGCATATTTATCCTCTTAAACTAAGGACTTCCCTTAGTTATTGTACTAATAATTTCTCAAAAAATTCCTATACCTTTAAGAACTTTCAACTTGGTCTCACAAGGTCAAAAATTTAAACTTGAAATGTAATCTCTCTATCAATCTAATATCTCCCTTCCTTAGCACTATTCTCCTTAGTTTCTACCAATAAATTCTCCGTTTGAATACCTATCTAAGCCTTTTAGAGGGTTAGAGATAACTAAATACCTACAAGATAGGTATGATAGTTGAAACTATATAATTTTAGCTAAATTTGAAACTCAATAGTTCTTCTAGCAATGTACACAAGACTATCCTTCTTAGTCAATTGCTATAGACCAAAAGATTGGTATTTTTTGAATAGTTAACCATGTATGAAAAATTTAGCAAATTAGTTTTAAAAAAGCATAAATAATTCTATATTTTAAAAGATCATGAAACATTATTAGACATTATTTATATCAAAGAGTATTAGTTAAAAATAATTTTTTTAATGAAAATTATAATTATTTTGAAGTAAATATCGTGCAAATAATCTCTAGTCAAGGTTAACCAATCTTGAGTTAGGTTTTGAAGTTTGAGCAATATATTTGATAATTGAGTGAGATGTCAAGTAGGGTAAGGTTGACTGAATACTTAATAGTGGAGAAGTCTAAGTGGATCAAGATTAACTAGACACTTGACAGTTGGAAGTCAAACAGGAAATTAATAAGGGTGACGTCCAAATGAATTATGGTTGACTAAACACTTGATCATAATGAAAGGCCTAATATGTCATGGAAGACCATATGTTAGGCAAATGGATGAGGACGTAATAGGTTATGGAGGACTGAATATTAAGCATAGGAGGTGAAATCCTAATAGGTTGTGAAGGGCTGAATATTAGATATGTGGATTAAGACCTAGTAGGTTGTGAAGGATTGGATATTATGCATGATAGATGAAGTCCTAACAGGTCATGGAATACTAGATATTAGATATGAGATAGAAAGTCCAAAAAAAAAAAAAGAATCAGATGTTTGACTATTGTAAAGTCCTAACAAGTTACGATAGACCACATGTTAGGAAGGTAAAGTCCTAAAGATGAGGAGTTTTTTAGGTAAGAAAAACCCTAGTTGGTTGAGGTCAACTTGATATTAAACAAGGATGAGGTCCTAATGAGTAAAGGTTGACATATACTAGTTATACAAGGACGTTCCAGAGACATGGAGATCTCTTGGCATAAAAGAACTCAGTGTAAATAGTATTTTTAGCACTATGAACAATATCAGTCAACTATAATACTTGACTACTATATATAGCTTTTTAGTAATAGTGAATAATATCAATAAACTATAGAACTCGATTACTATAGCAATCGACTACAATGGATAGTTTTTCAACAATAGTATTTTTCAATCTGAAACTAAACAGAATATTTTACAATTGATTGATATAGGAGTAATAGTCCATTGTTGAACTCAAAGCCATTAATTTAAGGGGTTTGAATAAGTTTATGGTGTAGGTAATTGACTACTATAGAACTACTAGTTGACTGATGACACAGTTGACAAATGAACTTGACTATTCAACCTATAAAACATCATAAAAGTTTTCAAAGCCCTAAAAAGTGATATTAGAATAGATCACTCTTCAATGGACTAAGCGCTGAAGGAGAACTATGCTATAAGAAGAAGATAAAGTTTCAACTTTGAGAGAGTCAAATGGAGTTTGAAGATAAATTCAGATATGACATCGATTTTCCACCGCGGTTCAGATTAGAAGGATTTTTTTAGTAGAAGGAAAGGACAAAGATGTTTTTCCAAATGGATATAGAGGAATAGTTTGCTCTAATAGAGGGATTTGAAGCTTCAAAAGATAAAAGGGTAAGATCTCTCAAAAAGAGCAAATGGACTAAGGAGCGAGTCATGTGATTCGGGGCACATGACAAGGTAATCAAAATTTTGATTAATTTGGTTTCTAATGAAATTAGGTGAATACAAAGATGCATGTGATCTATCGAGTAAGTTGGCCAAATTCCATAAAGATCGAACATCGACACAAAACAAGGATGAGTTCAAGAAGGGAGAAGATGTAGGAAGATGAAGAAGCATTTACCTCAAGGATTAAAGGGGAGGATATGCCATTGACATCAGAATAAAAGGAACCCTAAATATCCAGAGCCAATGAGGAAGGTCATGCCACGAGTATAGAGAGTCTAACACAAAAAGATGTAACAATTTCAATTAATAAAAATTAAGATCACATTATATGCTTTAAATATAGAGAGAAGTGACATTATAAGAGCAAGTGTCCAAAATTAATAAAGAAGAAAAGTCGTATGACACCTAAGGCAAAGAAGAAGCAAAAAAAAAAAAGGACCTTTGGTACAGAAGGGCAAGAAGCACATAGTAAACAAAGGACACTACCAAAATTAATGTCCAAGAGGGAGGCATACAAATAAGAAAAAGTGAGGAAGATCAAAGCTAGGGAGACTTTTAATGAAAAATTGAAGGTAAGAAGAATGCTAGAAATAAATATTATAATTTAAGTGCTTATTATCATAAAAATAATATAAAAAATAGTAAACTTAAGGCTAATGTTAGATTATATCATGGTAGGCCTATCTCACCTAAGGATAGGAAGGTAAAGAGTGATAGAACTCTAAGAAAGATAGACATATGCCTAGAAAGAATAAAGTTTAAGTTAGAAATGAAAGATTAAGAGTTTAAAACTTAGAGATGAAAAATCAGGTCTTGAAGTCAAAAACTTAATAAATTGGAGAAAATCCTTAAGAAGATGAAAAACATGTTTAATGGGTTAAAGAAGAAAATTCTAGATTTAAATAGGCAAGAACTGTTGGTGTAATCGACTTATGGTCAAGGTTGACCAAACTTGAGTTATATTTTGATGTTTAAGCAATATAATTTGATGACTGAGCAATATTCTTAAGGAGGAGATTGTTAGTCAAGGGTGTCCAAACTCGATTTGATCAATATATTTAAGAAAGAAGACAAGTAGAAGAGAAGATTGTTAGAGAGGGATATTGTTGGCACAATTGACCTTTGATCACCGAATGTTAAGCAAGTGGTGAAGTCTCAGTAGATTAAGGTTAATTGGATGCTTTTCATTAGAAGGGAATTCCAAACATGTCAAAAAGAATTGGATGTTTGACAATGATGAAGTTCTAGTAAATCAAAGTTGATTGGATGCTAGACAAATGAAATCTTGGCATGTCAAGATTGATTAGATGCTAAGCGGAAGAAGTTCTTATGGTTGAAGTCAATAGGATATTGAGCAAAGTAAGAATTTAGTCTTGGGAAGGCTAAAATAGAGGTATCAATCAAATATTATAGAATAGCAATTGACTGTGAGCTCAAACTCCCAAGATTATGGTTTAAGGCAGTTTGTGGTGTGAACAATTGACTACACAGTGTTAGCAATTGACTGGTTCATTATTGAGTGGTGTGCTTAATTGATGATACTGTTGAAATGAACAAAATATTTAAAACTTGACTTCTTAACTCAATTGATCATCATTAGTTGATTGATGGATATAATTGACTATTGTCATTATTTGAGTAAACAAAAGGTTTAGAACTTAACTATAGGACTCAACTGATGATATACCAGTCAATTGATCATAATGATCATTTGACTTTTATGGTCAATGATAAGTTAGAATGAGTTGTATTGCAAGTAAAATGGTCGAATTCAGAGGGAGCAATTAACTAATAGTGCTAGCAGTCGACTATTAGGCAGTTTCTAGACATGACTTGAAGCCTTTAAAGGAGGTTTTCGTGGAGAATTTCAAAGCCAATTTCATTGACTGAGTCCTTCGAGGTATCCTGACCCTAAAAAGGATATTTAGAGTCTAAGAACTTAGATATGATGCTTGAAAGGCAAAGACCGAAGCATGATAAATCACCTTTGGGATACCAATCTTTAATATCTAAGGCCAAGGTACCATCATATGCCAAGATAACATTTGATTATGGTACGAGGGATTCTTCTAGAGTGGAACATGCCATTGTGGCATTTAGACATAGGAAGATGACTAAAGATGGAAGCTCAAAGGGGAGTTTCATGAACCAAGTTGGGATAGATGGCCTTTTGATCCATGGATAGGGATGCTTGGGATACCAGAAAAGCTCCATGAGATGTGCCAATAGGTTTAAAGATAAAGGGAAATTTGAAAAAGTGGATATTGACACATGAATTAAAAGTTTCATGCATGGAACATATGAGAAATGTTCACTAGGCATAAAATTGAGATCTAATTGTATATATAGGATGCTAAAAAAAATAATGCAATGGGTGTGTTTCATTTTTAGTTTAGCAAATCCAATGAACATGAACCAAAACTAGGACTTTAGGTTAATGTTCAAATTGAACCATTAGCTATTTTTTTTGGTGTAGGAATTTTTAGAGATAACTCATTTTTTTTCCAAATAGAGTTAAACAAACCTCTCAATAAAATTTATAATTTTTTAGAGGTTTCTAGATTTTTTTGATGAGTTTTAAAAATGACATAGTTAGCATTTTTAAGAAGCTAGTATATTATTTTAGAAACCAATTGATTGCACATCATTTGATTGAAAAATGGGCAGGCAACCAATTGATTCTTTGACTAAGAGATCAAATTGGGTTGATTGTCTCTAGGGTAATTGACTAGCAATGGATATTTGATCAACTACTACATGTTAGAAAGGCTGAAATTAGGGTTTTAACTTTGGAAAATGAACAAAAGACTTTGTAGTTGAGAGTTATTGAAGATGCATGATACTAACATTTGGGATATCATTGGACACTAGGAAGGTGTGGAATTTTGAAGGAGTGAATTCTATGCAAGTGTAGAAGTCCTGGTAAATCAAGTAGATTGGATTCTAGACAAGTAAGAAGTCCTAGTAAGTCAAACAAATTAGATACCAGGCAGGTTGGTTGAATAGACATATTTATAAGATTATTTATTTATTAGCCTAGTATATCTATAAAAGAAAATTTTTGTTTTTCTAAGCAATTCAAAGAGCTTCTGATTGACTATCACTCTATGCAACCAAAACAAAGGTCCAAGCAATATAATAATTTGATAAGAGATAAAACATGTGTTTGAGTGATAAAATGCGTTGTTTATCAAGACGGATAAGCCTAAGTGGAGCATACTCCTGGTGATTGAAAAGA
The DNA here is from genome assembly GCA_037177395.1 of Alpinia galanga. NCBI lineage: Eukaryota > Viridiplantae > Streptophyta > Magnoliopsida > Zingiberales > Zingiberaceae > Alpinia > Alpinia galanga. The sequence goes on along the minus strand of JBAMHZ010000017.1, from coordinate 5,086,317 downwards.
CTATTTGTGAGAATGGAAAGTTTTTGATCACTTGATGTGGGCGACTAAAGAATGAATAACAGATAAAGAACGTTCATTCAGATAACAATTCATCTACTTAATTGGATAGACATTCTGATCGATCAAAATACCCAAAAATTCACTATATAAAGGGGCTTCGGAGGACTCAGCTAGTCATTCAGCTATTGTTAGTGCCTATAAGATTCATATATCTCTATAATAGTATGATATTATCTACTTTAATTTGGGCCTAAGCCCTCATGGTTTTATTTTTGGGCTTTATCTAAAAGGCTTCATACTAATGGAGATATCTTTTCATCTTATAAGCACATGATCTTTTTCATGTCTTACCAATGTGAGACTTTGATTATATTCTCAATACTCCCAACAATGTCCCCCTCAAATGAAGAACCACATTGGGCTCTCCCTCAAGTCTATCCTTCCTCGAAGGACTTCCTCTTCTTGATGTCCGATCCTCAACTCACCAATTCTTTCTGCCAACTGTTTGATCCTCCTAACCCAGTTGAACTTCCTGTCAACCATTTGGTCCCTTGACCTAGCTGGACTTCCTACTAGTTATTCAGTCCTCCTGACCTAACTGGACTTCTTGTCTAGTGTTTGGTTCTCTTGATTCAGACATGGGAGCTCCACTTCCTTCATTCGAGGTGCATGGCTTGACATGGACCATGGCTATAATAACAATTGTTAGTACCTATGAGATTCATATATCTCAACAATAGTATGATATTGTTCACTTAAGCCTAAACCCTCATGGTTTTATTTTTTAGCTTTTCCCAAAAGGTCTCGTACCAATGGAGATATCTTTTCATCTTATAAGCACATGATCTTTTTCATGTCTTACCAATGTAGAACTTTGATTGTATTCCCAATACTCCCAACAGCTACTTCATCATCTACTCTCAAATCTCTTAATAAGTGTTTCTATTCATCTGCTTTTTGGAGGTGCTACAATGAGTGTTGTTACATTCAAGGCTTTTAGAAGATAATCCATAGCGATCAAGTCTTTATAGTTTTACTTACTACATTTCTTTACTATAATTTGTTTTGTATTTGTGCATTACTATAAAGACTGGGATTTGTAAGAGATTTCTCTACCTCTAAAGGTGTCTATAAAGAGAAAATATAGTGGACTTGTAGTGAGACTCATAGGTTGTGGAGTAGGAACTTAGGATCCAAATCATATAAAATCCAAGTGTTGTTCTTGTGTTGTTCTATTTATATTTTGTATTTTCATTGTGCACTAACATTTGTAAAAAAAAAACACAATAAACAAAAAGTGAAAAAAAATATGAAGCACTATTCAACCCCTCTAGTGCCCAATTCGAACCACATAAACTCCTCATGCTAGTGTTTGGTTTTTGTGTGTTTGCATGCTTACTTAGATTTTAGTTGCTAATGTTTGGTATGTGACCTTGATAAATAAATTGCAAGAGGATTATAATTGTATCCAGAAGCACAAACAATACTCACCCCTAACTATTTTCATGGTCATCTAGTCCTTGATCTCTCAACACCTAAATACAAATATGAAAAGTGAAATCTCATGTGCCATTTTAAGTCGTATAACCATGAATAGGTCAAATGAAATATGTTTTAACTTGATGTTTAGATCTTGTTTCATCTATGCTTGACCAAGTAATGCCAAACGAGACATCTTCAAAATTCCTAAATATTTTTAGGATGTTTCAAGACATATAATGCATTTATTCAACTCCCCACGACATAAAGCTCACTAAATTGAATATAGATAGCCCTAAATACAAAAATAAAGTACTTGGCCCAAATACCTCTCTACAAACATGCAAAGCACAAGGGAAAGGTCTCTAAGTAAACTAGATTAACCCTAGATGTTTTTCCTATTTATAAAATCTATCCATGAACAAATAATATAATTCCCATAGGCTCTCAATGTAATTAATTTTTTAAGTTTAGTATAGTCACAAACTTCAAATAATTAATTGTTTAATGACTTATACATGCTAACTTTATTTTCAGGCAAGGTGATCAAAACCAACTCACTTGAAAGGGAAAAAGTCAAAAGGGCATCCCTTTTTATTGAAATTTCAAAAAAAAAAAAAGTACTCATTTTTCATTTATTATTAAAACAACACCTCATCCCATGTCATAGCCTATTTTTGTTTTTGAAAATATCTTTTTTTTTAATGATGTTATAGTAGCTATGAGATAATGTTGTTACAATTGTGTAGTTATAATAGCTATGATTCCATAGCTGTTATAGCTCCATAATTGGAGTAGCTATGATCTCATAGCTACCATAATTGTGTAGCAGTTATGATCTTATAGTTGTTTTAATATCATGTTGATTAAAAATAAACTGTTTATGTTGTACATAGCTACTATAACATAATATTGACTAGTGTTGTCTAGAGATGAAATACTCATATTATAACAGTTATGAACTATAGCTACTATAACATAACGTTGATCAGTGTTGATCGGAGATAAAATATCCATATTATAGTAGTTAGATACTATAGTTGGTACAATGCAATGTTATTAGTCTCAATCAGAATTGAAGTGTATATGTTAGAGTAGTTATGATTCTCTAATTACTACAACACCAAAAATAAGAGTATTTTTGAAAATAAAATGTGCTAAGGTGGAATAGACCACTGTTTTAATAATAAATAGAGAAAGGATGCTCTTTTAAGATTTAGTATTAATCATCAATATGATTATATCAATTTTTCGTACTGATTCATAATTACCACTTTTTAGAATTAGTTTTATAAAAGAGGATATATTTCTAATTCTTAGTAGAGTTAATTTTATGAACTTGTACATCTATTCTTTTAGGAAATCAAAATTTTTATATCATTATCTTTCTATTATTTTTATCTCTTGTAAATATTTTTTATAAAATTATTTTTATAACTCTATTCCTTTTACAAAATTAATTCTATACAACTAAATAAAATATTTTTTCTCTTATAAAAGATGACAATTTATTGGGTTGAAGTTTCATTAACCCATAACTAAATTTCAATTAGACTCCTCTTACTTTAATTAAAATAAATTAAAATTTTAATCAACATCAATTAAGAATCTCCTTTAAAATTGAAATAAATTAACCTTTAATCAGTTTTAATTAATTCTTTCCTTATACTAGCTAGATACAATACATTAATATGTAAAAAATATTAATAATATATTTAATTGATTGAGCTCTTTAATCATATGAAGCCACCATAACCATCTAATATTTTAGAAGTTTCTACCAACCCACAAACTATTTAATTAATTGGACTTTTTAATCATATTAAATTATTATTATTACTAATCTTCTAGAAAGTTCTACCAACCAATCAAACCTTTTAAGTGGTATTATCCCATTAGTCACATATATATAAATGATATTCACTCTAGCAACTTTTATTTACAAGTAGATTAATTTGAATATGACTTATATAATGTCCATAACATATTTTGCTTTTGATAATAGTGATGAGTCCAATGTTAACAATGTAGCCAATTATGAGTTAGTTTATTTTTACCGTTACATAAGTAGTGTATGGATTTTCTGATGAAATAATTGTGATAATCTCAATTCAAAGAATCACATATACTTACTTACCTTGCATGAAATAACTCGTTTGCACTAAAGTATTATTGTGCCTATGAACGTGAAATCACATACTATTATTCAATAGCAAAAATATAGTATCTATCGGTCTATTACAATGTCAATATCTAGTCTTAGTGCCTTACAATAACTACGACTAAACACACTTAATAATACCATCTTAGTATATTGGCTTCATTAATATTTCACATCCTACTCATCCTTTACTAATGAAATAATACTATATTAAATTTTATTATAAGCAAAAGACTGTGGTAGATAACATAAATGATAATAAAAGAATATTTTTATTAAGTAATGCAATTACAGCTCATAACGAAAAAATAAAATGTATGTACAATACTCTTCAAGTTGGTGAGCCATAAATGAGCCATTTCCTGTTGACTTATAAAATATTTAATACAAACCATTTACGAGGCACTTATGCTTGATTCATTTATAAACAGATGACTCGACTACGCCTGTTTATGATTTATTTAATTAATTAAACATATTACATGTATCATCAATAGTTCATATGATATGTTTTCTTTAATTAAATCTCCTGTATATATATATATTCAATGCATATTTTCTCATAATTAAACCCAAACGATAATTTTGAAGAATGTTAAATATAAACATATAATTGCCTTCCACTTAGGTAGAATAAGCTTAAATATCATAAATATGATAAGGAGAACGACAAAAATTTTATGTAAAAAAAAAGTCTCTTTTTATTGCAATGCTTAAAGGCTGATGTCTTGCTCATTAATTGTCAAAACAAAATCCCAGCTTTACCATACCTTAAAATACCCTATATGATTTGACTCTAATACCGTTAGTATTGATCGATCTAAATTAAATAAATTTTAGTACGTATCAATACGATAACAACTCTGAATCATAGTTGTTACAATTTTATAGCGGTTAATATATATCCATGACTACTATAATTTGTTATTGACTATTTATACACATATTATAATAAATATTAACTGTGACTATTACAATATTATAATAAATATGATTTATGACTATTATAATATTTTGTTAAATAAAATATCATCCTATTATAGCAACTATATAGTTAATTGTTGTTATAATATGCTATTAATCAAGATAATGGTGCTAATCTAAATTTTATTTGGCGATTTAATTTCGTACATTGAGCCATGTAAGAAAAATGCAATTTAAATAACAAAAATAAAATAGAATATTATTTTTAAATAACTTAAAAAAAGACGTTTTTTTTTTTAACCACTCGAGCTATTTTAATTTTTCCTCGTAAAAAAAAAAAAAAAAAAAAACCAACGGCCTCTCCCTGCGCCGCTGTAATGCGGTAGAGGGCGGGGCACGTGCCGCCTCCGCTCGTCGAAGCGGGCGGAGTACGGTGTCAATGGACGCGCGTTCTGAGCGACGCGTGTGGACGGGGCTCGTCGTGTAGCGGTGCCCTGATACGTGGACGAAGGGGGGAGGCATGTGCGCACCAAATCGCCCATGTGCTCGCGGAAGCGGACAACCGCATACATCGCGCCGTCTGATGATCGGGACGGGTTCGCTGGAGCGTTTTATTAATCGACTGTATGCGGCTGTCGGCATTAATTAATTATGGGTATGGCATGGGCGAGCAGTTGGGACCATCTGTTTGGGACTATATTCAATAACTAAATTCTAGTCTATATTGAAAATAGAATATAAATATTGCAACAACCTCAAATTAGCTGCCTTAGTTTAATCCCAAAGTTGGTGATGGTTTTGTCTCTTACTGGGCGTTTAAAATTTTGGAACATAAGAACTAACATATAAGCTACCAATTCAATCGGCCTGTGCATGTATCTACTATATATATATATATAACTAAAAACATGGACCTGGAGCACTAAAATACTCCTCCATGATCGACAGGCGGACAAAAGTCATAAACAAAGCAAGAGAAGAAGGCGTTTGTCTCCACCACAACCAAATGGTCAAACCAGAATAATCTTTTGAAAAATTATCATAATGGGGAAGTGCACATAATTTGATGGGTGATAGTTTTTTTTGTTTTTTTTTGTTTTTGTTTTTGTGCGACGTAGAATGGGGGTAGGGGGGAAGTGGCATAACTATAGGGACACCGGCCGGTAAAGTCGTTGGGATTTGGACATGGAAAATATTTTTTCAGTTTACCCCCCTCGTAACACAGAATTTTAAATGAAAAAAAATCCTAGAAAAAAAAAAAGTAAAGAAAAAGAAAAAAAATTAGGAAGGGAAAGAGAAAAATAAAAATTTCTGAAAACATAAAAGAAAAAAAAGAGAAAACGAAACACTTCGGTATCGTCCGCTGCTTGTGCATGGCGAGGTCACCTAGGGGTGGAAGGATAATTGTCGCAAACGATAGGCGTGCGAGACGACAATCCCACCTGAGGTTGCTTGATTGTTATGCAAATAAATTTTTATTGACCGGAAAAAACAATTAAAACGGAAGGAAAGATTTTTCGTTCGATTTAGATGAAAAACACTAATGAAAGAAATATAATCTATCGACGGTCCAAAGCAAATAGGGGTTAAATACCGTGGTTTTTTTAAAAAAAAATCTAATATTTAACTTTTTTTTAGCAGCAATGGCATGTTTTAAAGCATTAAAGTATTTCTCGAAGCTCTTTTAGTCCTTGATATACTTTTATAACAAAATCAATAAGTTTTGAGCCGTTGAGAATTTTTTATACCTTGATTGTAATGTCAAAAAAGTTACTGGAACTCCTATAAAGCTTCTAATGGTTTTTTTTCATAGACTAAATTTTAACTGCAATGAGATTTTGATAAAAAAAATTTTAAGGTGCATTTGCTTCGAATAGATAACTTTAATTATTCATTTAAAATTATTCATATTAACTTTGCTTGGTTCAAACAATCAATGATTTCTAAATAATGAAAGATGTCCGTCACGTCAATAAAAAGAGCATGCAACAATGAATTATATTATCTTAGGAAGAATAAGATTTTTATTAATTCCGGGATTAACAAATATTTTTTTTTCTAAATTACCCTCTAAATTTTATCAAATCTCAATTTTTTCTAAATATAATCAGAACCCTAATCAATCACCGGTAGCTGTCATCGTCAATCGTCAGCCACCGCCGGCCACAGCAGATCGCCGGTCGCAGGTCGCTGCCGATCGTTAACTGCCGCTGTCAGCCGTCGATCACTGGTAGCTGCCGCTACGCCGGTCATCGATCGTCGACTGCCATTGATCGCCGATCACTAATATCTTTCGAAGTAAACGAAGCATTGTAATTGAATCATATAGTAAAATATTAAATTAGATTACATATTAAAACCTCCAAATAAATAAACTTTTATCGCATTACTTAAGTTTGAACCAAACAACATAGGTTATATTTTATTTCCCATAACCTTAGTTATATGATTACTAAGTTTATATATGATAACTTGAACCAAACTCACCTTTGGTGTGATATTCCATTCTTTAAATAATAAATTAATTTTCTTATTTTCATAAATCTATTAGTATAATGTTTTATTTAAAAAAATATAAGACCATTTGAGCCATTAAAATAATGATAAAATGAAAAATTACTTGCAATGAAGAAGACGTTTAGCATGACCCAATTCTAGCGATGTGAGTCATGCTCAACGTGAGATCAACCCGACAAGGATATGTTGGAAGCTCATTGGCTAGGCTCTACACGATACTAGACCATGTGAACCTTAGTGCGACAACTTAGCCCAATTTAACCAAAACTTGAGTGAAGGTTGGCTTACATTCTAATCCAAAATTTAATTCCTAAACTTAATTCCATTTCTCCTCACTCTCTCCCACTTTATACATTTCTTCTAGCAATATAAAGCTCATTTTGATTTACCCTCTTTCACATGTAGGGATAGCGGTGAGGAACCGCTAATATGGCGATTCTATATTTTTCTAGCAATATAAAAGGTATCATCAATTAATGAGGGAAGGAGTACATTGCCAATGATAATTTGAGAATGCTGAATGATCACAATGCATAGAGCCACAATATTGCATCACCATCTTTGGCTCAATTGCCACCATCTATTTTTCACAACATTCATTTTTTTTCTTCCAAATTGTCTAGTAAAAACACAACTAACAAGAAGGTAAACCAATTGATCATGGTTTATTCATCCTCCTTTAGATTCTTACTCCATTCCTATGATCCTTAAGGTGAATCAATCTCCCCTCGAAAGCACTTCTAATTTTCTCCTTATCAATTAGTAACCAGAGTTGGAGAAATCTTCTATAATATTTCTTTACAATGATGAACATGAAGCACAAAGATCTTTACAAAACACATTCTAATTCTAAAAAGGAAAATGCCATGGAACAATTAGAGCACTTAGTGAGCAAGAGATTCAATTTTGCTCTTTCTCACATACTGCCTTGAGCCCCTATTTATAGCGAAATCCTCAAATCTAAATTTATTGTGAAATCCTCGAGTCTAAATTCTTTCCACAAAATCAATTCTCTTTGGTGATTAATCGATTGATTCTTGCCATTAATCAATTGCTAACTTGATTTTAACAAGCACAAGCACATCCATTGACTTTAACAATAAGTTTTAGGTATTTATATTACAATTGAACCATTAGTTGATTGGTTTACAATCTAGTTAACTGTTGGCCAAGAGTAAACTTCTAGCCTTTGTCAACTTATTAGTTAATTAACCTATTAGTTGACTAGATAAATTAGTTGATTGAAACATTAACTCGAGCCACTTTAAGGTTGAGTTCACACTAATTCTTGTCCCTTTCATTACCCCAAGGTACATGTTCATTCAAACTTTCCTCACAAAGTTTTACATTGGTGCTAAGAGGCTTTCCAAACCTTTGTGGCTTCTTTGTGTCAATAAGTTCCTTGCCGTCAGGACTTCCTAATTTTGCCTAGCTACTAGTCAACCTCAACTCGCTGGGACTTCTTGTCTTATTTAGCAATTGATTGACCTCAACTTGTTAGATTTTTTTTCATTCCAAGTCTTTGGTGTTCAAACTCCTAAGATTTTCTGTCAGTGCAATCATATCCAAAGTGATTCAATGTGACCTTGAATTCTAATGTTTGGTAAAGGATTTAAATTAGACATTACTTTGAGATTTGGTGTGTGTTTGAGTTTGTAGATATTGTAGGAACACACATGGAGTAGCTCTGAAGCATGGACCTAGTTTGGTAGATCAATAGTTTAAGAGATTTGATGAGATTAGAGAAGGATAGTATTAGACATTCAAGGGGATCATAGGGCGACGATCAAAAGAAGTAGACTTTAAAGGCAAAGGCATGAAGGATGTCACAAAGAGGAGACATGAGCATCCAAAGGATGTGGGACCTAAGGAAGAGAACCTCGAGGCAAGGTCAAGCTATAAGGGCAAGTTTCTAAAGAGCTATGAGGGTTGAGTGAGTTGTAGTCATGGGGTACAAAGGTATAACTCAACTTAGGAAAACATAAATACAAACATAATTGACAAACCAATACCATAAATGGATTCAGGTTTAGGGGTTTAGTAGTTGATCAAAATGTGTATTTAGTTGATCGATGAACTAGTTGACTAGGGCATTCAACTAGGTCCTAGGAGCCAATGAACCAAATAATTTTTTTCGTGGTTGAGTCAATTAAACAGTTGGCTAATGGGATCAATCAACTATTAGAAAGTTTCTAGTCAATTGGTGCTCACATGGAAAGTAGTTAGAAGTCATTCTATACAAAAATGATTGAATCATGAAGGAGTAGTTGACTAATGGTGGTAGATGATGAATTGACTATTAGGAAGTGAACAACCTTGCAGTAGGATTCAAGTACTATAAAAGGAAATCTTTAAGAGGTTTTAAAATTCTTGCTTGGGTTAGCAATTGTTTGGGTTAGTGGGTTAATGTGCATCTAGGAAGAAGACAACTTCCATTGGGTCTTCGGGAATAATCCTTGATTCTGCAGACATTGAAGAGGTAAAAGGAAGACAAGAGGTGAATCTTGATGGATTCTCTGATACCCAAATTAGGCTTCATTGGAGAAGACGAAAAAAGTAAAGCAAAAGTGGAGAGTAAAATAGTAGTGTATTAGAATTAAAACCTTTCAATCCCCCTGCCCAATCTTGGGGCGCTTTTTTTATATACATCTAAGGATAAATGAATGGACAGTGTGCCCCTTGCTCAGCTGAGTCCATTCCCATCTGCTATACCCATTAATGTGTGTAATCACCGCATCTATCCAGGTGAAACACCATCATTTTCTCATCTATCTTGACCATTCAACCTTTGCTTGATCTGACAATCATGCCATTTAGATCAAGCTCTAATGTGTTGAGGTTACCTCTTTTGTATCTATTTGACGTGTCCTCTACGTTGAGTAGGTCTTTTCCTTGTCACATGGACTCTTGTCATCTCTATATCACAGGCTTCCCTATCCTGAGTAAAGTCAAAGGAAGAAATAATCTGACTTACTGAATATGTTCTATGAGGCGAGCTCTCGATAGGCCTAGACTGATACACTTTTTGGCCAAGCTCTTGGATGACCTAAATTTGTGCTCTTTTTGGGCCAATACCACCACCTTAGGGATTCAAATTGTTGATGTATTCGAATCTGCCTTAGGAATTACCGGATCTCTTATCCCACCAAATAATCCCATATATCACATTGAAGCCCCCCACCCACACACACACAAGCCATGTCAGCCCTCTCAACTAGTCCCCCAACTTCTACAGCACCCTAGCAATCAACCACCCTAGCAATCAACCATAGCCCCAAGCTCCATATCACTCACATTGTGAGACTTCTCGAACTTCATCTTGGCCATTGCCTAGCATGACAACCATATTCCAACTAGGGAGCATCCCCAAAACTAAAATGGCGCACCTAAAGGGCCTTCCTTTGATGGCACTAGTTAAAGAAATGAATAGAGTCTGCGTTCGGATAAGCCGCTACACTTGCTAATATTGTATGTGTCCCACTTTTAACATGCATCTCCTCCACAACTTCTTCCCAACAAAGGAAACTCTACACTTGCCTACAAAGCATATTTGAGTCTCAACGGCAACTCTGGATCTAGCTAGTAAAAAAAAAACAAGCTCAACTGGAGTGGCAAAACCAAGAGTTGGAGGATGCTTGCGCCGAAGCCAACCTATATTCAGACTAGCTTCTCAAGTCCTAGGCTAAGCTATGGGCTACCAAGAACGATCTGAGAGCTACTAAAGATGAACTAAAGTAGTTGAGGAACACTAACAGAAAAAGTGGCGACAATGGAGAAGTATCAAGATGTCCATCTCCTTGCCAAGCTGGAGTGGTTGAAAATGGAATTGGCTAATTATAAGGCTAGAAAAAAAGAACATCAGGCCTAAGAAAAGAAAACTTTCTTAGTCCGAGGAGTTATTTGACCCGTTGGGCAGTCACTTCGCTGTCCTATTTGAGTATGGCTTCGTGGGAGCCACTCAACAATTCAAAGAGTCATCTACTCTCCTAAAGTGATGTCCCTCGACTTCTTAGACCTCCAAAAATATCTCATCAACATTCCTCAAGAGAAGTTTGGGTCGGAATTAGGCCCGGTGCCAAGATAACCTCCAAAAACTATTTTTTCGAGCCAACCTCCAGAAATTGTTCTCTTGAATCAACCTTCTGTGAGGACTTGGAGAAAATATGCAATTGTTGTAGGATTGTTGGAGTTGCTAGAGGGGGGGGGGGGATAAATAGTGATTGAAACTTGATCGTCGATTTTGTTGGAGCAATCTTGCCTCAAGATGGTCTGGTGTGACCATAGATTTTGATATTTAGGAAAAGAGTTTAAGTTAGGATTTCCCTTACATTTGATATGTGTATATGAGTCATGTAGGACTGCAGGATACACAGCTTGATGGCTTCGGGTCCGATGAAGGATGGTGCATCCGAGGGACCGTGGACATAGCAGCAAGGATGAGCTGAGGGAAGTGTACTTCGAGGCATACATGAAGAATGATATTAGAAGATGAGATGGAGGCTCAAATGCATCTGAGGGACGAGAGGCAGACATATGGGAAGGATGACATTGGGAAACGAGCTAGAGGCTCGAATGCATCTGAGGAATGAGAGCCAAGATGAAGAAGGCTTGAAGGCAATAATCAAGGCTACAGAGAAGCGTCAAGTGAGTCGAGTGCTGAGTGAATGTACTCGGGAAGGGAAAGGGTCAAGTCGGACGCTCAAACACTTATGTTTGAGATTTTACCCAACACTAGTTGACTGATGGGATTTTCAGTCGACTGGTCACCACAACGGCAGTTGAGTTGGATGCTCAAACAGTGAAGTTTGAGGTTTTACCCGATACCAGTCGACTGGTATTTTGATCAGTTGACTGGAATAGTATCGTTGGGGTGTAACAAATAGAAATCTCATAAATCATAGCTGTTAGAAGTCGTTGACATCGATCAACGTGAGACTAGTCGACTAGTATGAAATTCTAGTCGACTGCTGAAGGGCAGTTGACTAGTAAAGTGTCCAGTCAACTGGTGGTCGACAGTTTTGTTGATTCTGATGTTTGCTTCCAAACTCATAAAAGGAGAAGCTTGGGGGCATTTCCTTCAAGACAAAATAGAGGTGGTTAACCCCTATTAGAAGTCTACCAAGTCTTTGAGTATTTATGGTGAATTGCAAGGTTGTGCGAGGTTTCTCCACCG